>CAUYUJ010003570.1:332056-339556 GCA_963575745.1 Prorocentrum cordatum
AAAGAGAACCTGAATAGAGCCGCGTAAATAACTTGGGCTGGGCTGGGGACACAATCTGGCCAACACACGTCTGAGTGCAAATCTGCCGACCCTCTCGCGCAGGGGGGGAAAAGGCGTGCGAGACATTTGGTGTCCTGTGTCCTCCTTCCCCCCCCCAGGGTCCCAAATTGCATTTCGGGGGGAAGGAGGAGAGGAGGAACTGGGCTCTGCAACGCACCCGCGGGGCCTCCGGAGCCTCCAAATCTACACTCCGTGGACTCTCAGCTGGCTCAAGCTGGGCTCCAACACGCCGAGGAGAACTCAAAAACAACCGCGATGGCCTCAAGAATGCCCGAGCGACCTCCAAGACGGCTTAAGAAGGCTCCAGGAGGACCCCCAGGGGTAACTCAAGCTGACATTTCGAGCCCTCTGCGCCAAGAGGCTCCCGAAACTTCCAGCAGGCGTCCAAAAAGGCCCGAAGCGGTCCCCAAGAGGCCCAAAAGAGGCTCCCAAGAAGGCTCACCCGTGGACTTCGTCTTTCCTCCACGGGTCAGCGGAATGGCGTAAGCCTCCTGAGTGCAACCTCTACAGCTGTCCTCCAATGATCCTTGCCCGCTTGTTCCTCCTCCTCCTTCTCCTCCTCCCCTGTCTCTGACTCACACCCCAAGCATCCCCAGATGTCTGAACGAGTTTCCTCCTCCTCCTCCTCCTTCTCCTCCTTCTCATTGCCCCCCCTCGCTCTAGACCTCCCTACTTTTACTCCCCATCCCCTTCAAGTGCTTTTCCATATACATAGATCCTCCCTGTCGCACCCCGAGGCCGGTCGAAAGAGCGGGCCGGGCGTTTTGCCTGAGACTCCCTCACCACTTATGACCCTGAAGCTGAAAATTAAAGACCGTTTCGCAAATGGAGGGCGGGTGGTTTCCAAAATGTGGCTCTCGCCTTATCGCCACGTGCAGTCGTTTCAACAAAATTGCACAAGGTTTCACGTATTGAGGGTGGGTCGTTTTCAGAATGCGGCTCTCGCCTTAGCGCCGCGCAAATTCGTCGTAACAAGTTGGAACCATTTCGCGGATTGAAGGTGTGTGGATTTCACAAAGTGGCTCTCGCCTTAACGCCACGCGCATTCGCTTACACATTTGCGATAATTTCACGGATTGAGGGCGGGTCGTTTTCAACATGCGGCTCTCGCCTTAGCGCTGCGCACATTCGTCTTGAAAGTTCGCAAACGTTTTACGGATTTAGGGCGATTCGTTTTCAAGGTATGACTCTCGCCTTAGCGCTGCGCGCATTCGTCTTGACCGCTTGCGAGAGCTCTCGCCCTAGCGCCGTGTGCATTCATTCTAAAAGCTCGCAGACATTTCACCAATTTCCATTGTTAGCGTACCACAAATGGCGTGTTGGATCGATTCATAATTCTGGGCGCAACATTTGCGTTGATTCGCTTCGTTGAAATTCCAGGAGTGGTGTTCCAGCACGAATCCGGATCGCCAAAATACCTCACATTTAGATTGGCTCGTGGCGTGGAAATCCCGAGAATGGTGTTTGGGCGCGCTTCAGGATTTTTGTACGGTTGTCCCCCGCAATGGGGCACTTCCCTCAGTGGACATGAACCCTTGTAGGGGTCTGAATAGGGAGATTGGAGGTGGGGTGTATTCCATCATCGGTGATGAATATCAGGTTTACACTGGTCCTCTCCCTCCTCCCCGTCCCCCTCCTCGTCACCCCCTCCTCCACCTCCCTTTCCTCCTCCTCCTCCTCCTCCTCCTGCCCCTCCTCCTTCTCGTCCCCCTCTTTCAACGCCTTGCTGGGCGCTCGGGGGCCCTTGGCGCCACCGATCTCGCTACTGCGAGAGCACCCTGCGGCGTTGCGCCGCTGGCTGGATGACACACATACGCCGCCAGCGCTCTCCTCAGAAGGGGGCTGTCTAGGGGCCCAACACGCTCCCGAGACGCCCTAAACAGGGGCCCCAAAAGCGCACCACCGGAAGCCAATCCTTCCAACATAATGATCCCAATCTCCCAGGAGCCCCCCGACCCAAGCAGCCCCAACGCATCCAAGTGGACCAACAAATTCCCAATAATCTCCCCACAAAGCCCCCAAATAACCCCCCCTCAAATGTTTCCAAGGCTCTTGCGTGACCCAGGCGGAGTGGCGGGATGGGTTGACTGCCACTATATTTTCGCCCTCGCATTAAATTCGCTCAAAAGAGTAGTAATTAGAAATTCATCTCAAAAACCATCGTTGACTGGGTAAAACCACATCTGGCCAAAGCCATCGGTCAGAAAAACTATTTGGGGCAGCGAGGCAGCCGTTGGAAACACTGGCCGGGCCGCGGGAGAAAATAGGAGGAAGGCTGCACTTGAAAATAACTCCGTCGCGCGACGCAAGCGCCCATCAGCGAACAGCACGTTAGGCCACGTCGAGTGGGCCAAGCCAGCGCTGGAAAAACTACGAGTGGCCAGCACTGAAAACACGCGCCAGCAACTCCCCAGGGCACGCGATGAAAAAACTGGCAGGGCCAAACCCTGGAAACACCAATTACGTAACCGAAAAAACCCGGGCGCGCGCCGGAGAAACTGGCCGCGGCCAGCGCAGTAGAAAACTTGGGGGTGAGAGCGGCGACGTCGTTTGCAAACTTCGCCGCGCTCTCGCCGCGGGAACTATCGTTGTCGCGCGGGCGCGTCGAAGGGAGCGGCACCATGTGGCCCTGGGCCTCGGCCAAAACCCACGCCCCAGATCCCGGCTCGACAGCCCTAGACTGCACCGCCGCCTTGGGCGTTAGTTCCAGGCCCTAGCGTCGGCCCAAAAACCAGCTTCGCCCTGAGCCCCGAGCCCTCGGGCGCGGCCTCGCTTTGTCCCCAGCCCTGGCCCCTGGTGCCAGCTCTAATCCTTCGCGCCGCAAGCCTCGGCATGGGCCCTTCACCCGCGGCCGGGCACGAGGCGGTTCCGCCCCATGGCGCCGCGGCGCCCAACGGAGGGGAAGGGAGCGACGAGGAGGCGAGCGCGCGCTAGCTCGGAAGAAAGGTGGCGATGAGGAGGGGGAGGAGGGGGGGGAGGGGAGGGGGGGGAGGGAAGGGGAGGGGATGGGAAGGAAAGGGTGGGGAGGGAAGCCAGGTGCGTTCGCGTCATATCTGACGTCCTACCCTTCCCACCCATCCCTGACCATGGCGTAGATCTCTTCTCTATTGCACAATCGGATGTCGTGGCATGGCATAACATTACATGGCATAACATGGTGTTGGATATCAACGCGAACATGACATATAATGACGTGGCGACGCCCCAAAGTGGGGGGGGGTCCGCGGCCCCAGAAATCAACGAATCGGCACCGAATGTGTAATCATTTCCGATGTTTGTTTCGGGGGGCATTTTCAAGATTTTGGGGCCTGTTTGGAAGGACCGAAAACCATGCCGTGGCATGGAACTGAAATAATGACGCAAACGCGGCAGCGGGAGCACGATTCGGAACGAGCGGAAGCGCGGACATGAGGCAGGCCAGCGATGCAACGGCAGCACGATTCGAAACGAGCGGAAGCGCGGAAACGAGGCCAGCGCTGCGGCGGGAGCACGACTCGGAACGAGTGGGAGCCCGAAAGTGAAGCCAGGGCTTCAGCGGGAGCAGCGTTTTGAACGACAAACCCAAGCGAAAATCCATTTATTGGGAGTCCTGCGTGTAAAAAACAATGCGCGAAGGGGGGGGGCGAAAGTCTCCCGGACGTCATCCAGGGAGAGAGGCAAGTAACAGTCATATTGCGTAATTGTGGATGAGGATGAGGAGGGTGAGGAGGATGAGGAAGATCTTTTATCAGGACCCGCTCTCCCCAGCGTTAAGGTTTTGGTTATTTCCGACCTCGCCCCGGGCCACTCGGATGGCGGGGTGCCTCCGTGAGTGCAGACGAAGCCTGGCATGAAACACTTGCTGGACAGTCGCTCTGCTGCCCAGCCGCACACTCGTGTGTGCATGCGCAAAAGCGTCGCAACAACTAGCATATCGAAGCAGCGCAGCAGGAGAGGGGGTGGGGGCAATAAGGGTAAAATCAGAGAACCAATCACCATTGACATCAGTAAGGAAAGAGCCAAGGTGAGAGAGCAAGAGATTGTAAAACCTCGGGCAAGTCTTGTCGTCCTTCAAATCGCCCAAGTCAGCGCCCGACGCTGGTCGAGCACAGCCGAATACACAACCACGAGGTGCACAATGAAACCGATAAGTAGTACACGTGCCACGACATGCGATACGCAAGATGGAGACACCAATGTACGCTTGGGATTTTTTGACCACATACTTGATCCAATGAATAAGCTGCTCAACATGTGTAGGTGCGATACCATGGCGCCATGCGCACAACCGTTGCAACAGAACCAGACTGCGGGCAGTGCTCGAGCGGGGTCGCAATCGCAAGTTTCAGCTGCCGATAGAAAAACCTCTGGATCCCTTTACGATCTGTATATTGCGGCAGCAGGCTGAAGACAGACGCGTACACAGTGGCAGTCTGCAAGATGGACGAATAAACCATGCTTCCACCACCCCATTCACCCTCCGATCAATACACATTTCATCACTAGATCGTACCTCCTGCAGACGTGTGAGAGCTGGCTGAACAGCACGGCATTTAGCGAGCACACGAAGTTGACTGGCGCTGGCAAGGATGGATAAGTTCGGAAACTCGATGCGAATGCCCAAACTCCGCAGCCCCATGAGCATGTGCTTAGAGAGGCTGCGACGCGGAGCGGCATGCAGCAACTGCATGGCACGGTCATTCGCTGCCAACAACTTAGGCGACGGCGGATAGCGTTGAAGAGTGAACTGGAGCGTAGAGAGGGCAAGGCATTGGTATGAAGAGGTAGACAGAGGGAGACCGTAGCCTTGTTGACGGATGGCACGATATCTAGCAGTAAAGGCAGGCAGGACTTCATCCCAAGCATACGTATACGCCTTGAGACCGATGAGGACGCCGAGGTACTTACAATGGTGGGCAACCTGCAGCAACGCGAAGGGCTCACCTAAGTCCTCGCAGAGCCTGGTAAACATGTCCAGCTTAGTATCCCCAGCCAAGAGAACCACGCATTTTTTGAAATTCCGGCACAAGCCAACCATAGGCCCAAAACAGGAAATATGAGCTAGAAACCGGGGGGGCCCTGCAAGTACATGAGGGATCATGATGAGCCAGTCATCAGCATAAGCAAGCATACGGTGTACATAGTGGCCGCTCTTCCAGGTCAGCCAACGCATGATGGGGTCTGTACACAGCGCGAAAAGGATCATCGAAACGGGGTCACCTTGTCTCACTCCACGTTCGATCAGGATTTGGACGATCCGACGGCCTCCAAGAGTAACCCATCCCCTGTTTTCACGATAAAGCTCCTGGAAGAAAGCGATGATTGCAGTAGGGAACCCCATCCGAGTTAAAACGCATATAATCCAGCTGGTGAATACGGATGGGAAGGCGGCCGACACATCGGTCAAGAGATCCGCTGCGTGCTTGCTACCAGTCCCCAGTTGCTCCATTCCCCACGCCTCTGCCTAAACAGCGTTGGTCAATATATCCCTCCCACGGATCCCACCTTTCTGATTATCCAGGACGGTGACAGCAGCAACAGAGCAGAGCGGAACAGACATGGCGAGCGACAGGCACTTGCAATCGGTGTCCGAGAGTGCCAGCGGGCGCGTCGCAGCCGGGCCCGAAAGGCCCCAGAGACCGAATCCGATGGGCTCGTACCCTTCGGGAGGAAAACGAGCAGCATCTCGCGCATGCTGTCGGGCATGTCAGCACTGTGGTTGTGGTATAAGTGTGTGTATGCACCATAAAGAATATCCAATGCAGGCGCACAACGCCAAAGTGAATACGGGATACCATCGGGCCCAGGGACAGCGTTTTTTTTTTTTTTTTTTTTTTTTTACGGCCAAGCATCAGATCCATAAACGTGTTTTGGTCCAGGAGGTAGGTGGGCTGAACCTCAAAATAAGCAACCTTCGGGATGAACTGGGCAACCTCCTCCCACAGGGTCCCATCTTCAGGCACATGCTTAAAGACCTGCCCCCAATGTGCAGCGAGAGCAGCACCTGATTCGTCAAGCGAACGACATGGCTCACCATCCTCACCTAGCGCACCTAGGAGAACAACTCGACGACGAAGCTTATTCCGCATCTCTTTTTTCCTCCTCCACCTCCCCGCCTGCCTCTGAAACCAAACCTCCTCCTCCAAGCTCTGAGCGACGAGGGTCTCCAACCCGTGCAAAGTCTCCTGAATAATGGATTATTGAAATGTGCGCGCGCGCTCATAAAGCTGAGGCAGATCATTGCAAGTTTCCGTTTCCACATCGAAGAAGGGCAAGGGGTCGGGGTAGGTACGAAAGGCAGCGATGCACATGAAGAGTTTGCGATACCTTACACCACGGAGTGCATGCGTCGTCCAATGATGATTCTCAGCACGAGTACGCGCACGACGGTGCTTAATCTGCTGACGAGCGGGGCCAACCTGCTCTACGAAAACCTTCTTGGCGGCTTCTAGCCGCGCAGTCGGGTGCCAAGAGTCGGGAATCTCTTGGAACAACGTCCACATAAGCGTCCTATACTCGGGCGAGTTGGCAACGAACAAGGGAATCGCTGGAGCAGACTTAGTCGGGTTGAACTTCTGAAACGAAACGATAAGCGGGCGATGGTCAGAAGGTCCAGGACTATCCAGGCCACCCCAAACCTTAGTTTGCATCGTATAGTCCTGGAGGAGGGGGCTAGGGAGGTCCGGGTAGATCCTGTCCAAGCGCGACGAGTGCGATCCACGGGAATTGTTCCACACTTGTCTCGTGGGCTCGTCCTGTGCAAACCCTATCCACGAACTGCACGCAGCATTACATCATGATGCAGGCGGTCGCCACTGTGCCAAGTGCGCCCATCATCCCCCATCCGTCTTTCCTCCTCAAGAGCAAAATTCCATCCCCAGCAATCAGATTAAACGAAGCAGTGGCAGGTGGCAGTGCGTTACATATATCCCCCAGTATGCGGCGATACAAAGGCGTCCCATCACTAGTATTAGGCATGTGGCAGTTTATGATGCATAGCACGGTTCCACAAGCAATGCACCGAGTTAAGCAGCACGCGACCAGAGACAACAGGTGCATGAGAGATAACGTGAAAGAGGTGGGCAAACTGCTCAGCCACGATAGTCATGACACCTCCAGTATTGGCCTCCGCACGCATAGAAAACCCTATGCTGCTCCCACGAAGCTGCGACTGGAGCTCTTCGGTATCACCAAGATGGCCATGGGTCTCTTGCACACAGACGACGCTATGACGAGAGGCCAATTTCAGGAGTTGAGAGTAACGACGTGATGCGCGATGCCCCCCACCACCCACAGCAGTACATCGACATTGAGAGTTCCAACTGGCAATCGACAAACTGTTTATCGGTAAGTATGGCATTGTGGGAGCAACAGCAACGGGAAAGGAGACGGAACTAGAGTCGGAAGATGAGCTGCTAGATGAAGTAGAGGAGCTGCCTAAACTACTACTACGACGACTAC
>CAUYUJ010003570.1:342056-364556 GCA_963575745.1 Prorocentrum cordatum
CTTGGTGAAAATGGGCCACTGGATGGGTGAGCCTACGTATGCGCATCTGGGTATGCGTGGGCTTGCACGTGAGTGGGCCAATGAATTAGTACGCCTGCGCATCCGTGAAAGGGTCTGCAATCTGAGCGCCTGCGAAGCCTCAACTAGCTGAGTGCGAACGGGCCCGTGCCGCACCCATTGGCGTCTGCCCAATAGGTGGCCCAAATGCACTGCTTGTTGTATCGCGGCGATCATGGGGCTCTGAGAGCAAACCCGTCCACTGGGCTGTTCGCCGGAGACATCCCTACGATCTGAGCGCGAACGGGCCAGTGGAACACCCCTGGTCAACACCCCCGTGGACGGCCCCAATGCCATGCCCGCTGCATCGCGCCGACGAACGCGCCCGTGGAGCAGCCCTGGACGGCACTCCTACAGGTGGCCCAAATGCCATGTCTGATACATCGCGGCGTCCATGGGGCTTCGGTAAGACACGCGTCTGCTTCCCAGAAAGGGCGTTTCGCCTAAGACGTCCCCGCATGTCTGTGCGCGAGCGCGCCCGTGGAACACACTTAGTCGACACCCCCTTGGATGGCCCGAGCGACATGTCTGCTGCGTCGCGGAGACCATGTAATGCGCGTCTGCGTCAGATGGTGCATGCTTTTGTTGTCTTCTGTTGTGCCTGTCTTTCGTGCCGTCATCTTTTGTTGCGCTGCTAGCTCCACCCCCGTATTTTCGCTTTTCGTCGTCGGGGGGGAACCGCTGGCTTCACTCCCAAGCCCGCAGGTGGGAGCCGCTGGCCCCCCACCTGGGCCCACAGGCCCCCAAAAGACCATTCCAAGGAATCTCGGCCGCCTCTCCCACCAGTCCCCTCAACAACACAGGGCTTCACCGTTGAAGCCGACCCGCACCTTCTCCTCCTTCCACTCTTCTCCCTCCTCTCCCTCCTCCTCCTCCTCCTCCTCCTCCTCCTCCTCCGCCTCCGCCTCCGCCTCCGCCTCCGCCTCCTTCTCCTCCTCCTATTCCTCCTCCTCCCTCCTCCTCCTCCTACTCCTTCTCCCCCTCTTCCTGCCTCCCTCGCCCTCATGTCCCTCGTCCTTCTTCACTCCCTTCTCCAGTCCTCCGTGCGCACGATGTGGTGCCGCGCAAGGGGAGGCGGCGGCTGCGGATGCCGAAGGCATCCTCGTACTCCTGGGCCTTTTGCTGGAAGTCCTTGGCCTCGGAAGGGACAAGGACGAGGAAGCAGTGGAAGCGGAAGAGGGGAATGGCGGATGGAGGAGTGGGGAGGGTGAAGGAGAGACGAGTCGGTGGGGATATGAGGGAGGAAGAGAGCAGCGGAAGGAGGAGGGGATAGGAAGGCGGGACAAGGGGGCAACGGAGGGGGAGGGGGGGAGGGAGGGAGGGAGGGAGGGAGGGAGGGAGATGTGGGAAGGCTCCGATGACCTCTTAAAGAATCCCCCGACCAAGCCTCGGTCAAAGCGAGTGGTCGGGCGAGGAAGGTGAGGGGACGGACCGGAAGAGATGAGGAGAGGGTGGGATGAGGAGCGGGTGGTGGGTGAAGAAAGAAGGGTACAAGGGGTGCACGAATTCCATTTCCGTACGGCGATGGGCCACTGGAATGGTGACGGTCCCACGGTAATCAGACGGTTCTGCCACAAGTTCGGGACGTGCGAGGGCTGGAGGGACGAGATACGCGTGGCCCTGCCATAATCAGTGGCCTCGGGCAGCCCATGATTGCGCGCCTCATAGGTTCGAACTGCGAAACAATAGCCACATGACTGTTCGACGACGGGCGCTGCTTGTCCTTGAAAACTCATTCGTCGAACGCTAACGAAGCAAAGTCCAGTTCAAACACACTGCGGCAATGCAGTTGAATCGGAATATGCCTTTACAGTCAAAGCATATAGGAGCTATTCAGGGCATGCTCGGCGCAGAAACGACATCACGATATGGAAACCATATCACCCTGCACATGTGTATTTCTCGGACAGTGTGGGCTTGATAACATACGTTGCCAGTATGTCTGCAACGAGGGCGCCGTTATCAAAAGGACCCGTCTCCATCCATGCACCTGTGGAAGATCCCTACTTCCAGGAACAGACGTGGCGATGATGATCCAGGCGAGAACGCGATGCTGAAACACGAGCACCCCCCATCTATGATGCTGCCTGGAATGTTTGAGGCTTCTCGACAAAAGCATGAGGCAACGAAAACGCGAATTGGAAAAACCGTATCGTCCATATGTGCAGCTTCTGGGTACTACTCACGACTATCGCCAGCTTATGAATGGCGACGAGATGCGCGAAAACGCACTTTGACATCGCCCCGACAGACGATCGATACGTGCTGCATGTCCAAACTTGTAGGACGATGGTCTGCGAAGAACTATTTAACAACCACATCTCATCACGCATCCTTGAACACAACTCGCTTTGTATCCGTGGAACTGTCGAGAACAGTGGGCTTTCAGACCAGTGTGTGCGAGAGGGGGTTGTCTTGTGCAATGCCTGGTCCGCTATATCCACACGCCTGGTAGTGCGACGATGTGGAGTTGATGCAGAAGAGGAATGAACATGAATGGAGGGAGGAGAAGAGATAGATAAACAGACAGAGGGAGGATGTGGTGGAGGTGGATGAGGGAGGACGAGGAGGTGAATAAGGGAAGCATTGAAATCAAAATCGACGTTGATCTCAGAATACACCACACGCGAATGCGAGCCTGCAACGGGATGTTGCCACCTGCGTCGAAGCCGACAAACAGGATAGATAGCTACGGGGACAGCCAAAGGCGCACCACCGCCGCCTCTCTCAACGACCTCTTGTGCTCTTCTGCGCCCTCGCAATGCAACGCCTGCAGGAACTGGCCCGAATGCGCCCGGTCCCGCTTGCAGAAATTCCCTCGAAGAACCGACAGCACCGCCCAAGAGACGGCGCTGCGCAAAGGTGGTGGCCTCGTCTGTCTTCTTCTTGGCCTCCTCCAGCCTCCGGCCAGGTGGGCGGCGAGCGTCTGTGTACTCTCTCCCTTCATGCCCTGGGCCGGGGGACCTCGCCGTGGGAAAAGGGAGAGAGGGGAAACCAACTCTACTTCTCAGTCTCCGCCTTCTCTTGGCCCCGTTGCCGTGCCCCGTTTCTCTCTTCCTGGCGTTCTCCTCCCTCATCTCCGTGGCGAAAGGGAGGAGGAAAAAGAGAGAGAGAGAGGGAAAGGAAACTCACAAAGAAAACCCGAGAGGGACATTCGGAACTCCGCCGACCTCCCTTGAGGGGCCACCAGGCGCGTGAGAAGGACAACTGTGGGATCTGAGCCGGGGCTTGGTCTCCCTGGAAGTGCTGGGTCTTGGGGCTCGCCTGCGACCCCCCGCGGTTTCAGTGCTGCTAAGCGGCCTGCTGAAGACGCCTCGCGCTGACTTCTGCTGCGGCCTATATTCGCTCGACTTTGTCGTGGGGACCTTCCCGCTGGGCGCCACGCAGCTCCGCAAACCACTCTGACAACCCCGCAAACGGCATCCCTCGGGGTCACAAGCAGCCGCACGCCCTGCCCAGATGGACGCTTCTTGTACATTCCATGACGAGTTTCGAATGTTTCGAGGCCGTTCCGTGTGGCCCCTGGGTGCCCCAAGCGGCAACCTGCTTGGAGGACTTTGAGCTCCAAAGGCACTCTCGAAGGAAAGCCACGAGACGGCTTCCAGAGCCCAAAACGACACTACGCGGTCCAAAATGGCTCCCAATTTCGACCCTGGCGCCCTCCGCCTTGATCCGGCCATCTATCCTTCCTGGTTTGTGAATTCAAAAACTACTTTTTCAAATTCCAGAAGCCTGGTAAACTCAGTCTCCTCACTCATCCTTCCTCCCTTCGCCTTCTTCCGTCGCCGCTGGCGCAACGAATGCCAGTTACCAAGACGACGGGAACCACCAACACTACGGCTACCATTAGGACCGTTACCACTGTGACCAGCACGACTTGGACTGACATGACGGACGGCGGTGAACAGCGCAAGTGCAAATAGCACGACGAGTATTACCAGCACGACTTTGGACTCGCAGTGCGTCTCCTGCCCCTGCGTTCCCCCTTTCCCCGGGCCCGTCTCCCCTCCTCCCCTTTCCCCCTCTTCCCTGGGCCCGTCGCCGCTCCCCCCCCGCTTTTCCAGGGCCCCCCCCTCCAAAGCAACGCTGTCATTGAGTCGATGGAAGGCCCCTTCCAGTTGATCCTGCCAGATACGACTCCCCCCCGGGAGCCCTGGGGCCCGCACAAAGCCTCACGAGAGCCGAAGCATTCTAACTACTGCGCCCCAGCCCCGGCCCCGGCCCCAGTCCAGCCCCAGCCCCGGCTCCGCTTTCAGCCCCGGCCTCGGCGCCGGTCGATCCCGGCCCCGGCCCCGGCCCGAGTCCCGGGTCCTGGCCGGCCCTGGCCCCGCCTCCCGCCCCGCCAGCCCCAGCCCTGGACCCCTTCGGCCCCGGCCCCGACCCCAGTCCCAGCCTCGGCCCCGGCCCCAGCCTCGGCCCTGGCCCTGGCTCCCGGTCCGCTCCGGCCCCGGCCCTGGCCCATGGTCCCGGCCCCAGCGCCATCCAAATCTAACTACACCTCAGTGCCCTCCCAAATGCCCAAGATGCCGAACCTAGCTTCAAAACGCCGAACGAAGCCTGGAAGTCGCCCCAGGACGCTCCAAAACGCCCCGAATGGTCCTGATAGGCAACCGGCGTCGTCGTCAACATCGTCAACATCCTTGCTATTCTCTCCCTCCTTCTCCTCCTCATGACCGCCACGCTTTACTCGCGCCTGCCCTTCCTTCGTGCCCCCCCCCCGCGACCCTGCTCGCCTCACTCTCCTCCTATTCATTCCCCCCCCTGTGCTCCTACTCCTCCTCATCCGCCTCTTCCTCCTGTCCCTCGCTTCATCTTCCTACCCATGCTCCGCGCCCTCCTCCCCAACCTCAGGGTCGGCGGCACCGGCCGTAACGCCTTCGCAATAGCACCACGAACATTACCAACACGACATTGGACTCGCGATACGTCGGTGACATGTACGAGCAGCAACACGGGTTTTACTGGCACGATTGGGACTTGCAGTACGTCGATGAGCAGTACGCGTGCGAGCGGCAGCACGAGTGCTACCATCTTGGATGGTCGGTGGGCAGTATGAGTGCGCGCAGCAACGCGATTGCTACCAGCACGACTGAGGCCAACAGTGCATCGGTGAGCATCGTGATTGCGAGCATCGGCGCGTGCGTTCTAGCACGGCGTGGGACGTGAACTCGTGGAATTCGTGGATGTGGGAGGGGAGGGGATCATTTTCTGGATGAAGAGAGAACCATTTTTTGGATGTGGGAGTGGTGTTCTTGGATGTGGGACTTCTTGGATGTGGGAGTGGAATTCTTGGATGAAGGGTGGACCATTCTTCTGTTCTCGTTCAAGTCCCCACCATCCCTAACGTAGTAGGTGCGGCGTCAGGGGAGGGCTGCCCGCACACCTTCTTCACCACCCTGGGGAGGGGGGGAGGGCGACGTCCACGTGTGAGGGGCGGGGTGGGCACGGAAGGGCACCATACGCCCTTCCACACCTCAATGACTGAAGCATCATACGCCTGCCCGACGCCACAGGGATAGCACCGTACGCCTTCCCAGACCCAGCGACATGCTGCATCATATGTTTACTGTTTTTTGTTGTTAGCGGGTTGTGTACTCGATGGCGTACTCCTCCATTTCTTTTCGTTATGAATAACTCGTCCTTGTCGCACCCCGAGGCCAGTCGGAAGGGCGGGCCGGGTGTTTCGCCTGAGACTTCCTTAGAAGCCCCCCCTAACGTGGCCAATCCCTAACCTAACCTGACCCAAGTCCTGTCGACACAACGCCAAAGCTAAGCCACATTTTCAATCCGAGATCTGGCCAGCGCCAAAGCGAGAACGACATGCTCAATGAAGGATGTCGCCGGCGCCTAGGCGACATCAACATTTTCAATCGGACATTTGGCTGGCGCCACGGCGAGAACGACATTCTCAATCAAGGACGTCGCTGGCGCCAAAGCGGCAGCATTTTCAATCAGAGATGCAGCCCACGCACAGGCGAGAACAACACGCTCCATGAAGGATGTCGCCAGCGCCTAGACGACAACATTTTTATCAGAGATGTGGCCCACGCGCGAACCAGGGCATCATTCGGAGACAAGCGTCTCCAGAATGCATGTGTCACGCCCATTCCGCGCGGGCGGGGCTCGATGTCACCGAGGTCTTGGTTACGTTAGGTGGGTAGTCCACGTTAGGGGGGGGGGTCCCCAATCAGAGCTTGCCTCTGTAGGGGTCCTAGCGGATTTAAGGGTAGGTGAGGTGTGCCGCCGATTCGGTGGCCGGGCCCGGGTGCCAGGGTGCCCGGGTGCCCGGGTTCGCCGCCGATTCGGTGGCCGGGCCCGGGTGCCCGGGTGCCCGGGTGCCCGGGTTCGCCGCCGATTCGGTGGCCGGGCCCGGGTGCCCGGGTGCCCGGGTGTCCGGGTGACGGGTGCCCGGTGCCTGGGTGAGTGCCCGGGTGCCAGGTGCCAGGTGCCCGGGTGCCCGGTGCCCTGTAGCCCTATAGCCTTATAGCCCTATATCCTTATCGCCCTTAGCCCTATAGCCCTATAGCCCTATTACCCATATAGCCATATAGCCCATATAGCGCCCAAGAGCCCATATAGCCCTGTAGCCCTACAGCCCTTAAAAAATGATGATTGGGGTTTTTCTCTGGTACTAGCCGGCCGCTCTGCGGTTGATCGGGAGTTTCTGTATATAGAAGAAGGTGCGTGCGCCTGTTGGCGAGGGTGAGGATGAGGTTCCTCCTCCTCCTCCTCCTCCTCCTCCTCCTCCTCCTCCTCCTCCATCCTTCTCTTGCCTCCGTCTGTCCTCCTCCACCCCACAGCTCCATCATCCTCCTCCTCCTCCTCCTCCTCCTCCTCCTCCTCCTCCTCCTCCTCCTCCTCCTCCTCCTCCTCCTCCTCCTCCTCATTCCTCCTCTGGGCACCTCCCCCGGGGCGCGGATCCACCGGATCTGTCCGGATCTGTCCGGAAACGGTGCCGGAGGCCGCTCTGGGCTCCTCTGGGCACCTCCCCCGGGGCCGGTTTTGTGAGGATGTCTCAAGCGAGGGCGCCGGTTTGGGATTCGTCGGCGGATCCACCGGATCCAGCGGATCTGTCCGGAAACGGTGCCGGAGGCCGCTCTGGGCTCCTCTGGGCACCTCCCCCGGGGCCGGTTTTGTGAGGATGTCTCAAGCGAGGGCGCCGGTTTGGGATTCGTCGGATCCACCGGATCCACCGGATCTGTCCGGAAACGGTGCCGGAGGCCGCTCTGGGCTCCTCTGGGCACCTCCCCCGGGGCCGGTTTTGTGAGGATGTCTCAAGCGAGGGCGCCGGTTTGGGATTCGTCGGCGGATCCACCGGATCCACCGGATCTGTCCGGAAACGGTGCCGGAGGCCGCTCTGGGCTCCTCTGGGCACCTCCCCCGGGGCCGGTTTTGTGAGGATGTCTCAAGCGAGGGCGCCGGTTTGGGATTCGTCGGCGGATCCAGCGGATCTGTCCGGAAACGGTGCCGGAGGCCGCTCTGGGCTCCTCTGGGCACCTCCCCCGGGGCCGGTTTTGTGAGGATGTCTCAAGCGAGGGCGCCGGTTTGGGATTCGTCGGCGGATCTGTCCGGAAACGGTGCCGGAGGCCGCTCTGGGCTCCTCTGGGCACCTCCCCCGGGGCCGGTTTTGTGAGGATGTCTCAAGCGAGGGCGCCGGTTTGGGATTCGTCACCGGATCCAGCGGATCGTCCGGAAACGGTGCCGGAGGCCGCTCTGGGCTCCTCTGGGCACCTCCCCCGGGGCCGGTTTTGTGAGGATGTCTCAAGCGAGGGCGCCGGTTTGGGATTCGTCACCGGATCCAGCGGATCGTCCGGAAACGGTGCCGGAGGCCGCTCTGGGCTCCTCTGGGCACCTCCCCCGGGGCCGGTTTTGTGAGGATGTCTCAAGCGAGGGCGCCGGTTTGGGATTCGTCACCGGATCCACCGGATCTGTCCGGAAACGGTGCCGGAGGCCGCTCTGGGCTCCTCTGGGCACCTCCCCCGGGGCCGGTTTTGCGAGGATGTCTCAAGCGAGGGCGCCGGTTTGGGATTCGTCACCGGATCCAGCGGATCCGTCCGGAAACGGTACCGGAGGCCGCTCTTGACTCGTGCTCTTCGCGCCGGGGGTGAGGATGACGTGAGTTCCACAGAAACTCCCTCAAATCATACTATTTATGGACGAAACAACTGCGGGGGCACGACAGGAAAGGGGCCACGAAGGACATCAACGGTGCCACGAAGGGCAAATACTAGGCCACGGTGGGCAAAAGCTAGAGAGGCCACGAAGGGCAGAGATGAGGCCGTGATGGGCAGGAGTGAACGAGGCCACGAATGGCAGCTGCAATGCCACGAGGGGCAACGATGGGGCCACGATGGGCAGGAGCGAACGGGGCCAAGAAGGGTAGCTGTGGGGCCACGAAGGGCAGCTGTGGGGCCACGACATGCAGGGGCCACACTGGCAGCAACGAAGCCACCAAGGGTAACGATGAGGCCTCAGAGGGGCAGGGGCGATTCGGGCTACGAACGGCAACTGTGGGGCCACGAATGGGAAGGGGCAACTGCGGGGCCTCACCTCAGTGGGCAGCGTGGTGGGGCAACTGTGGGCGCGCTTGGGGAATATGCAAGCTGTGCCTGGGGCCTCAGAGGTCAGCGTGTTGGGAACTCTGTGCGCGCGCTTGTGGCCTCGTTGCCTGGGGGCTTTGTGGGCTGTGCCTGGGGCCTCTGTGGGCTGTGTCTGGGGGCTTTGTGTGCTTATGCCACGATGGAGCCACGACGGGCAGGAGTAAACGTGGCCATGACGGGCAGATGTGGGGCCATGGAAAGCAGTGGCCATGAAGGGCAGCTGCGGGGCCACGAAGGGCAGCGATTGGCGCCACGAAAGGCAACTGTGAGGGGCACGGAAGGCAAGGGTCACGACGGGCGGCAGCGAGGCCACGAAGTGCAACGATGGGCAGGAGCGAACAGGGCCACGATGGGCAGCCGCGGGGCCACGATGGGCACGGGCCGCGAAGGGCAGCTCTGCGGCCACGGAGGGCAGGGGCCACGAAGCGCAGCTGCGGGACCACGAGGGGCAAAAGCGATTGAGGCCACAGATAGCGACAGTGGGGCCACGGAAGGCCGTAGGCCACGAACGGCAGCAGCAGAGCCACGAACGGCAAAGACGAAGCAACGATGGGTTGGATCGAACGGGGCCATGAAGGGCAGCTCTGGGACCACGAAAGGCAGGCGCCGCGAAGGGCAGCTGCGAGGCCACGAAGGGCAGGGGCCACGAAGGGCAGCATCTAGGCCACGAAAGACAGTTGCGGGGCCACGAAGGGCAGGATCGACTGGGGCCACGAAGGGCAACTGTGAGGCCACGAAGGGCAAGGGGCCGCGAAGGGCAGCATCGGAACCACGAAAAGCAACGATGGGACCACGATGGGCAGGAGCGAACGAGGGGCCACAAAGGCACAAAGGACAGCTGAGGGGCCACAGCGGCCAGGGCTTAAAAAGGCAGCAACGAGGCCACCAAAGGCAACGATGGGACCACTGGGGGCAGGAGCGACCAGAGCCGTAAAAGGCATCTGTGGGGCCGTGAAAGGCAGGGGCTACGACGGGTAGCAAAAAAGCCACGAAAGGTAACGATGGGGCCGCGAACGAATGGGGGCAACGAAAGGCAATGCAATTGTGGGTTCACGAACAGATCACCCGGGCGACTCGAACATAGGACCCATGGGGGGCCATCCGAAGGAAAGCGTTCGCAAAGCGCGCCGAGGTACCCAGGGGGTCTGGTTCCCGCGGAAGAAAACAAGAAATCCTTGGCGAGGGGTTCGGGCACGGGGTAACCGCTACCTAAATTCTGGAAGAAGAATCAGCTCTCAGCCGCGGGGGTGCTGGCGAGAGGGATCCCACCCCCCAGTGCAACCAGAGGAAAAGTGCGAGAGCCCAGATTGTAAATGTAATGAAACATCACTCTAAGAGTAACTAACTGCACTAGGGAATTGTACTAGTATTACTTGCACGCTACTGTGTGTCCTATTTCCGAAATCGGAATTGTATACTGTCTCCTTATTCCTTAATCGCGATTATACTATGCTTCCGTACTCCCAAGTCGCGATCCTGCAGTGCTTCCATATTCCTACGTCACGGATCTATACTGTTTCCTCAAATGCATCAAGCGTGATTGGATACGACTAGTACTGCAGGACCCGGTACACTCTAGGAGCAGATGCGCGCTAGCCCATTATGGGTACCAATTGTAATCAGATGCTAGGCGTACTCTAGCCGGAAGGTTCATGGGTTCCGTTGGTAATACGCCCGCGGACGAAGGAATCAAATCTATGCGCCGCCAAGGGTCATGGGTTTAATGAGTCGCCTCGAAGGTGGGCCCCCCGTGGAATGAAGAAAAAAGTCTGGCCAGGGGGGTTGGGAGATTCAGGCATGAGTCGCGAGGGCGATACCAAAAGCAAGGGGCCACTGTGGGGCCTCTGTGGGCTGTGTCTGGGGCCTCAGTGTGCAGCATGATGGGGCAACTGTGGGCTGTTTCGGGGCCTCTGTGGGCTATGTCTGGGGCCTTTGTGGGCAACATGGTGGAGCCTCTGTGGGATGTTTCTGGGGCCTCAATGGCCAGCGTGGTGGGGCCTTCGTGGGCGCGCTCGGGGCTTCCGTGGTCGGCATCAGGAGCCTCAACAGGCAGCGAGGTTGGGCCTCTGTGGGCGAACTTGAATGAGAAAGCCAGGTAACCTGATGCACAACACAGTATCCCGATGGCTGCCACGGTCTGGCTGGACTTCCCTGGAGGGTCAAGTGGCACTGGCGACGAGGGTGGAGTGGGAAGGGCACGAAACTTGAAGGTAACGCATTTCTGGATGCCTTTCACGGCCTGGTGGGTCCTCCCTCGAAGGTCAAGTAGTGCTGGCAAGGCGAGTGGAGTAGAGAGGACGGAACCTGAAAAGTTAGACCGTGCCCCGATGAGGAGAGCCCTACCTGGTAAACCTATCGGCTATGAGCCCATGTGCTCTGAGATGGCGCAGAGGAGGCCACCAGGAAGCCAGCGGGGCCACGAATGGCATGTTCGGGGCCGCGTAAGGCAAGGGCCGCGAAAGGCAACTGGCCGCGCGCAATCTCGCGCTGCATTTTGGAGTCCACAATTGCGAAATGTTTCCAGCGAAACTGACTGGACCACCTCGAGAGCAGCATGTATGAGCCCAGAGTTGCGAGGAGGTGTCAGGCGAAACTGTCCGAACCACTTCGCGCGCAGCTTTTGCGAGCCTGGAGTTGCAAGGATAGAGTGGCGCAGATGTCCCAAGAGGAACATGCTAGACCACAAGTCAGGGCGTCTCGGCGCCCACAGTTGTGAATACGTCGCAAGAGAACCCTGGTCAGATCCCCCTCGCGCGGCATCTCGGGGCCCAAGGTTAATTACCAAAGCGACGGTATTCTTTATTCCCCGTGAGCGACGCTGGATCCAAGCTCCGAGAACCGCGCTAGATCCGTGCCCCGACAATGCGGCAAATTGTTTCGTAGTGAGCGCTAAAGAAAATCAGAAATCCGCAATTCCCCCATGTTTGGAAGGGGGGCTACGCAAGAACGCTTCCCCGTCTTCTACATGCTTCCGCGGACGTCTTCCACCAGTTCCGACGCGACTTTCTGCTTCGCAGCAGGGTTCCTGAACAGGGCAGCCCACCGCCTGGAGACAAGGCTGCCCAACGAGCGGGGCCCCACAGCTGATCTACAGTCGGCGCGTTCCCTCGTCCCCCCCCACTACAAATTATCACCGGGAATACGGTCGGATCTAGGACAGAAGAAGACCCTTCCGTAACATAAGACCCTCCGCAAACCCAAACACCCCAAACTGTAAGATTACCGGGGGTACCCTTCCCCAGGATGCAATAATTTCCAACAAGCGCGAAACACCAGTGCCCTCCCCGAACCGACCTCGATCCTGAACGTCGGTCCGACCGTGCCGTCTCATTTGGTTGATAGTTCGATATGTTCCCATACTCCCCCCTTCTCATAGGGATGGGCGCGCGGAGTGAATCACGACGCTCGTGGTGTTGTCCGGCGCGCTATTTTTGTTCCCAATCCTGCCGCTGCTGTTGCTTTTGCTGCTGCTGCTGTTCCTCCTCCTCCTCTTTTTCCGCTTCCTCGTCCTCCTTATCCTGCTTATTCGCATCGCCCTTGATCGTCCTCTTCTCTTGTCCCCCTTACTTTGCACGCACGTGGTCATAATCACAGCACTCACCATCACCACTGTCATACATTCTTTTTTACTCTTATCCACCGTCGCCATGCATCGGCGAACGTTGATCGGATGCAGAATGCCCCTTTTCTTCCTCCTCCTCCTCCTCCTCCTCCTCCTCCTGGTCCTCCTCCTCCTCCTCCTTCTCCTCCTCCTGCTCCCATTCTAACTCCTGCTCATTCGCGTCGCCCTCCTCATTATCATCGTCCACCTCTTCCGCCCCCTGTTTACACGCGCGTGGCCATAATCAAGGCCCTCACCGTCATAATCACTGGTGTCCTTTCCCTGATCCACCAACACCATGCAGGGGCAAACGTTGATCAAATACACAATGCCCCTTCTCCTCCTCCTCCTCCTCCTCCTCCTCCTCTTCGTCCTCCTCCTCCTCCTCCTCCTGCTCTCTTGTCCTTCCTCGTCCTGCTCATTCGCACCGGGTAATCTGGTGCCCTGGTGATCCCGCGATCGGGTGACAGAGCTGGCGGACCCGCTTGTTTGGCTGATCCTGTGGTCTGGTGATCCAGCCGATCCGATCGTCTGGTCGGCGCTCGATCACCAGATCGCCAGAGAACTGGATCACTGGATCCCCGGGTCCCCAAATCGCCGGCCTTATGACGCCTCCAACTGGCGGCCGAGAGGGAGGCCAACCCCACCCCTGCCACCGTGACGGAGGCCCCGCCAACAGCAGGCGACGCTACGCCGCCTGCAACCGCAATTTCTGCCTGGCTCGGCCCACTGTCGAACCCGCACTGGCGATCTCGCCCCTCCGAACGCGGATGCGCGATTGCCCTCCCGCAGCAGCCCCACGCGGCCGCCCCTCCAGAAAGGCCAACCGGACCGTAGTTCTGGTACCTGAATGCGAAGCCGATGAGAACGAGATTTCGGTCGGGCATGTCCCCCCACGGGCGGATTTTGGAAACCAAATTACTCACTGCGTGGAGCGCCCCATGTGGATATGCTTCAAAATATACTTGGTGTTAGAGATCTGGATATGAACGTGTAGCGATGTGATGAACCAGGTGAGTTACCATGGTGAGCACCTGTCAGCGAGTGCTGATATCGGAGCCCGTCCATGCGAGCGACGAACATACGCGCGCGCACCTCGGCTGTACGTTCAACACATGTACACATTCATTCACGCGCATATGTTAGCGCATGTGTTGCCAGGGCAAACAAGTCCACCAGCGCCGCGTCCGAAGCACCAGGGAAGAGCACGAAAAACAGGTGTTTCAAACGGCACCTCGCGATGAGCTCCTCAGCTTTAACCGCCCGCACTTGGCATCGGGCTTAGCTGGCAACGCCGACAGAAGCCGCAGGCATATGGCGTGCAAAAGGCAAGCGTTACAAATGGCACCCTCGCAGTTTGCGCCCCGGCTTGTGGCCGTCCGCACTTGGCATCGGGCCTTGCTGCCAACGCAAATAGAAGCCGCGGGGCGAGGGGCGACTGGCACAACGCGAATCACTACGCCTGCCACCTCATATCTCCCAGCTGTACCATGTCGGATTCTTGGTCGGCCCCTTCCCCCATGTCCCGCGCGTCGCCCAGCGCCCTGTTGACGCCGTCGCCTTCGTTCGCAGCCGCGCTGGAGTAAGCAGCGTACCCTTCCAACACCAGGATATGGTTATCGATCGTTTCGTAAACGGCGACGTCATCCAGCTATTGGGATGCGGCCGCCTCGGTCTCTGTGGGCGACAGGCTCAGCTCCGATGCTGCGAATGCGCCCAGATCTGCGCAACTCGCTCCGACAGTCGAAGCTCGGCCCACGGAAGCCAGCCATGCCAGAAGGCCGTCGAGCGCCCGAGCGAAACGCGCGTCTGCGCTGACAGCGGCAGCGTTTGCCCCCGAGGACGTCGCAGCGGTCGACCCTTGATTTGCAGTCCCTGGCGCCATTCCTAAAGCAATTCGCAAAAAAAATGTCGAATGTCGACGGAACCGCGCCGGGCGCCTCGGAGACTTCGTTGCCTTCCCCTCGTCCAAGGCGCCGTGCTAGGCATGGGCGTTTCCGACCGAAAAAGTGAGACTGCGTTCAGTGAATATATAGATGCTGGGTCCGATGAGCGACCTTCCGTTCGAGCCAAGACGGCATCACTTGCATCTCGCGCGTTGGGGTACTTCGTGACACTCACGACGACGACGCCCCAGAAATGGCCAATCGGTGAACTGAATAGAGAGAAAGAGAGAGAGAGAAAGAGAGAGAGAGAGAGAACGAGAGGGAGAGATAGAGAGAGAGAGAGAAAGAGAGAGAGAGAGAGAGAGAGAAAGAGAGAGAGAGAGAGAGAGAGAAAGAGAGAGAGAGAGAGACAAAGAGAGAGAGAGAGAGAAACAACAAAAAAAAACGATGGGGACCAACGTATTTTCATCCGGCAAATGGGCATTTTTTGCCAATACGCCCTGTCCGCCCGATCCGGCGGGCGTACGAGCCGATGGAAGCACGACGAAAACACGACAAATGCGGTGCGGGTAAAACGCTACATGTGGAGGAAGGAGGAAAACATGGAGGGCAAGGGAGGGCCAAAGAGGACGTAAACGAAATACGTGGAGAGAGAGAGAGAGAGAGAGAGAAAGGGAAGGAAATCGCACTCATGGTGTCTCTCGAGCCGCAAAAACTCAATATCCACAGTGCGTATCGGGCCGATCAAGACAAGCGACCGTCCGCACTTGGCAGCGGGCCAATCTTCTGCTCGCACTTTGGCGTGAGGCTTGCAGAGCGAGGCAAGCGCAAACCACGCGGGATGCGTCGGGCGAGCAGGGCGGGGCTCAAACAAGCGGCCGTCCGCACTTGGCATCGAGCTTTGCCCCCAAACAAGCGAACCGCCTGAGACATCCCCACGCATTGGCCGCGAACGGGCCCGTGAAAACATCCCAAGCGGTTCCCCGTAGGGGTGCCGAAACCAGCGTTCCGCCTGAGACATCTTCACGAACTGCTATAAACGCGGACGACGTTCAGCACCGAAACAGGCAAACCGCCTGACACGTCCCACAAACTGGCAGCGAAGGGGCCCGTGAAAACACCCCCTGGCGGCTCCCCATCAAGGGTGCTGAAACAAGCGCCCCGCCTGAGACATCGTCACAATCTGCTCTACACGTACGCAGACGAAATTGGCCACCGAAAAAGCAAACCGCCTGAGACATCCCCACAAACTGGCCGCGAACGGGCTGGTGCAATACCCCCTGGCGGCTTCCTTTAGGGGTGCTGCAACCAGCGCTCCGCCTGGCATAGATCACCGGGGGCCTTGGCAACCCTAGGCCATTCTACCGACCCTAGGCTTTCCAAGGGTAGGCTCTACTGAAGGCCCTAGGCTTCCCAAGGGCAGGCCCTACTGAAGGCCCTAGGCTTCCCAAGGGTAGACTCTACTGAAGGCCCTAGGCTTCCCAAGGGTAGGCCCTACTGGTAGCCCTACGGTAGTCCTAGGGGTAAGCCCTAGGGGTAGCCCTAGGGTAGCCCTAGGGGGAGGCCCTAGGGTAGCCCTAGGGTAGACCTAGGGGTTGGCCCTAGGGGTAGGCCCTAGGGTGGCCCTAGGGGTAGGCCCTAGGGTAGCCCTCGGGTAACCCTAGGGGTAGGCCCTAGGGGTAGCCCTAGGGGTGGGCCCTAAGGGTAGCAATAGGGTGGCCCTAGGTGTAGGCCCTAGGGGTAGGCCCTAAGGGTAGGTAGGCCCTGAGGTGGCCCTAGGGTAGCCCTAGGGGTAGGCCCTAGGGGTAGCCCTTTCATTGCGGATTGCAAACTGATTCCTTTGGTCGGGCGGGCGGGCGGAGCATCAAATGCATTGGTGGCGGATTACAGGTTGATTCCCTCTGGTAGTGGATTACATCTTGATGCCTTTAGTCGGGAGGGCGGGCGGGACATTAAAGGCATTGATTGCTTGGGTGGTGGATTACCAATTGCTTCCCGTTGGTAACGGATTACGAGAAGACTCCAGTTGTGGTGGATTATTCCCCACATGCTTCGTGCGGTTCTGGTTTTTTTCCCTGCCGCGTCGCACCCGCGTCTCCTCCTCCTCCCTCTCCCCTCCTCCTCACGCAGCACAACACAGCGCTGCTCAACAGAGTTCAGCTCGGCACAGCACAGGAGTGGCACTTTCTCGACACCAGAGAGGGTGCGCAGGGGGTGGTCTCTCACCGCGGCGCCTATGCGTGCCAAGGTCGGAGAGCGTGGCAGGCGTGGCACTTTCTCGACACCAGGGGGGGTGCGCAGGGGGTGGTCTCTCACCGCGGCGCCTATGCGTGCCAGGGTCGGAAAGCGTGGCAGGCGTGGCACTTTCTTGACACCAGAGAGGGTGCGCAGGGGGTGGTCTCTCACCGCGGCGTCTATGCGTGCCAGGGTCGGAGAGCGTGGCAGGCGTGGCACTTTCTCGACACCAGAGGGGTGCGCAGGGGGTGGTCTCTCACCGCGGCGTCTATGCGTGCCAGGGTCGGAGAGCGTGGCAGGCGTGGCACTTTCTGCGCAGGGGGTGGCAGACATGCGTCAGGGTCGGAGAGCGTGGCAGGCGTGGCACTTTCTCGACACCAGAGAGGGTGCGCAGGGGTCTCTCACCGCGGCGTCTATGCGTGCCAGGGTCGGAGAGCGTGGCAGGCGTGGCACTTTCTCGACACCAGGGGGGGTGCGCAGGGGGTGGTCTCTCACCGCGGCGTCTATGCGTGCCAGGGTCGGAGAGCGTGGCAGGCGTGGCACTTTCTCGACACCAGAGAGGGTGCGCAGGGGGTGGTCTCTCACCGCGGCGTCTATGCGTGCCAGGGTCGGAGAGCGTGGCAGGCGTGGCACTTTCTCGACACCAGGGGGGGTGCGCAGGGGGTGGTCTCTCACCGCGGCGTCTATGCGTGCCAGGGTCGGAGAGCGTGGCAGGCGTGGCACTTTCTCGACACCAGGGGGTGCGCAGGGGGTGGTCTCTCACCGCGGCGTCTATGCGTGCCAGGGTCGGAGAGCGTGGCAGGCGTGGCACTTTCTCGACACCAGAGGGGGTGCGCAGGGGGTGGTCTCTCACCGCGGCGCCTATGCGTGCCAGGGTCGGAGAGCGTGGCAGGCGTGGCTTTCTCGACAGCAGCAGGGGTTCTCGAGGGGAGCCAGCACTTTCTCGACACCAGGGGGTGCGCAGGGGGTGGTCTCTCACCGCGGCGTCTATGCGTGCCAGGGTCAGAGAGCGTGGCAGGCGTGGCACTTTCTCGACACCAGAGAGGGTGCGCAGGGGGGTCTCTCACCGCGGCGTCTATGCGTGCCAGGGTCGGAGAGCGTGACAGGCGTGGCACTTTCTCGACACCAGAGAGGGTGCGCAGGGGGTGGTCTCTCACCGCGGCGCCTATGCGTGCCAGGGTCGGAGAGCGTGGCAGGCGTGGCATTTCCTCGACACCAAGGGGGTGCGCAGGGGGTGGTCTTTCACCGCGGCGTCTATGCGTGCCAGGGTCGGAGAACGTGACAGGCGTGGCACTTTCTCGACACCAGAGGGGGGTTCGTAGGGGGTGGTCTCACCGCGGCCCCTATGCGTGCCAGGGTCGGAGAGCGTGGCAGGCGTGGCATTTTCTCGACACCAGAGGGGGTGCGCAGGGGGTGGTCTCCCTATGCGTGCCAGGGTCGTCCAGGCATTGCAGGCGTGGCATTTTCTCAACACCAGAGGGGGTGCGCAGGGGGTGGTCTCCCTATGCGTGCCAGGGTCGTCCAGGCATAGCCTCTAGTGCGGGATTGCGTATTACCTCTCGTATCCAAGTGCCAGGCGACGCCGGATATGACCGTCACAGATGACTCCTCAACCCCTCCTCTCCCCCCACGCGTCCTCCCCCTCCTTTCAACGACCACAAGGGGCACCTGAGAGCATGGCGGCGGTGGTAGTGGTAGCGCGGTTCACACAAGACATAAAATCAGCATGTGGGGTTTCTCGGTAGCGCAATCAACTCATTATTTTTGCCGGGCGGGCGGGCGCGACATTAAAGGCATCGGTTGCTTGCGTGGCGGATGGTAAAGTGATTCTTATCGTAGCAAATCGCACCTTGATTCCTGTTGTCGGGCGGGCGGGCGGGACATTAAAGGCAATGGTTGCTTGCGCGGTGAATTGCACATGGGTTCCCTTTGGCAGAGGGTTGCAAACTTATTTCTTTGGTCGAGCGAGCGGGCGGGACATTAAAGGCGTTGGTTGCTGTGGTGGCGGATTCTAAGGTGATTCCATGTGGCGGCGGACTACAAGTTGATTGCGTACTACTGTGGCGGATTACAAGCTGATTCCTTTTGTCGGGCGGGCGGGCGGGACATTAAAGGCATTGCTTGCTTGCGCGGCGGATTACACATTGATGCCCTTTGTGGCGGAGTGGACGTGGAAGAAGAGGAGGAGAGGGGTTTTGTTTTTGCCCGAGGGGCTCCAGCCGCGTTTGGCCAGCAGTTGAGGCCAGTGAGACAGGAGAAGCAGTGGCGGCGACGGCTGCCTCTCCTCGCAGCGCCAGCTGCAGGAGTGAGCGATGGGGGTCGCACGAACTTGCTAGACCACTGTCGGGGCGGCGCCCCCGTGGCCTAGTCTGACCCGTCCGTGCTCCCCCCTCTGCCCCCCGTCGCCTCTGGCGGCGGAGAACCTCCTGCAGCACGAAGAAGGCGCTGCACTTTCTCCTGAAAAGTGGCAGCTCGAGACGGAACAAGCTCGAGCGGCGCCACGTCTGTCCCTAGTGCCTGGGCATCCTCAGCACGAACCTGGACAGACCCCGGCACGGAAGCGGGTAGTCCGGGCACTAGGGGAGGGGCTGCACGGCTCGCAACTTGCGAGGCAGCCCTGTGGTGGTGAGGCGGTGTTCGCCCACTCTGCCTAAGGGCGCCAGGCAGGCTGGCCTCCCTATGGGCAGGTGAAACTAAAAGAGAAGCGAGCGGAGCTTCGTCTTCCTGTCGTTCCAGAGCGTCCTTCTCCTGACGGCTCAAGGCCAACGCCGCAACCTGAGGCTGCTCTGGGACGACCGAAGGGGCTACACTGCTCGCGTCGGCACTGGAAGCAGCGGGAGATGCGCTGACGGCAACGTCCTCTCCCAAACCTAGGCTGCCGAGGTGTGAGGTGGCTCGAGTCGGCTCGAGCTTAACATCTTGCGCGGCAGTGCACAAAGGAGGCGGTGTTCGCCCCGTGAACAGTGAGACGCCAGGTTGGCAGGTCTCAGGCAAAGGGCCAGACAGCAATTGGCGAATTACAAGCTGGGCTTCGTCCTCCTGGCGATCCAGAACATCCTCCCCTCGAGAAACTAACGAACGCACGAACCCGTCGGGATGCTCTGGCACGGCAGGTGGATCAACGCGGCCTGTGGGGCCGTGACCGGCTGCGTTGCAGTCGTCTGCCTGCTGCACTGCTGAGGATGGGCTACGCTGACCTCCGCCAATGTCCCCCGAAGCTGCGGCATCGGTAGACGGGTGCTGGGAGAATAGGACAGTCGTCCTCAGGAGCCTCAATAAAAACGTTGATCCCGTTCTTGCCGTGCTGCGGATGGACTCCTCGGAGGACGCGATTCCACTTCCACTGCTGTCGGCTATCACGAAAACCTTCGCACCGACATCGGTGCATATTAGACTTCTGTGGAGTGCCAGTGGAAACGAATGACGCGCAATGCAAACAGATGAAGAGGTGTGCTCCGTCAGAACACGAGAAACAAACAATGCTGTGCCGTTGACTCGCCACACGTTCTAAATCCAGGCCGATTATGATCCCCAGGCATCTTCTGGGCGGGGGCCTGGGCGCGCTCATGAGAGAGGTCGAAAAGTCTGACCGCCTCGAGGCACGGCAGCACTTGACGCACCGCCAGAGCCCAGCGATCCAGGAAAAGTTGCACCCCTCTGGCGCGACTCTGCCCACAGCGTCCTTTGAAATCGATCTGTACTCCACCTCGCCATCCGCCTTGAGAGACGGGAAAAGCGGTAAAACCTTCATGGCAAGGCGGCAGAAGGCAGAGACGAAATGGACCTGCTCATCGACCGTGGCTAAAGCCTCGTCGTCGCGCTCGTGTAGTGCAAGGGCGGCCTTCGCTCCTCGGTCGGCGAAGTCGCTGCCAACCCATATCAAACGTTCGTGGCCCAGGCAGCTCGACTTAATTATTTAAGAATGTGGCGGCTGCACGACACATCCACAAAGATCTGCCCCTGGATTTGGGTCCTGTCCGAGGGGGGTTCGACAGACCAATCGGCCTCCAGGGGCCCAGACGCACACGGGGTGGGGTAATCATCTCCTGGGTGCGGCAGCCCCCCTCTAGCGACTGCAAAAAGCAAGTGCTTGCGATCGACGAAACTGTCGATGCTGTCCAAGGTCTTGCGCTCCACCGTGTCCTCTCTGGTTCCCTGAACAGCGGGGCATTTCCAGATACGATGAAAAAGCGCATCTCGTTGAACGCATCCCAACGGACAAAGCTCCGAGTGCAAGTGCCCCTTGGAGATCGCGTAGGTCCTGGTCCATAAGGCCCCCGCACACACGGTCCTAAGGGCACCCTTTTCAAGGGGCGAATATTTCTTGGAGGCGAGGTGCCTCGCAACAACATCAAAACAGGCCCTCTGGCGGAAACCCACTTTCATGCCGATGTCCTCCTCGAGCCTTCGAAAAACAGCTCCGCGGAGCATCTGCTTCAACATGCCTGGCGACTGAAGCGCCAAGGACACCTCGTGGCCTCGGTCACTGACCAGGGTACAACAAGCAAGCATGGTCCAGCGGATGCGTTCGAGGGATTTTCTCATGGCCATCCCTGGGCCGCCGACGCTGCGCCAGGTCCGGAGCTTTCTGGAAAAGACGGCTTCCCAGGACTCACGGAGGCTGCTGAAGGGGAGGGCGGAGGGATGCACATGGCACTTGGTGTTCCACACCTCTTTGTGCCATCTAAGAATAGGAGCAACTTGAACGAGTCACGCTCCAAAAGCAAAAGAATAGACAAACTTCTATCCCCAGCCGGTGGCTTGAGGACAGAGGCGAAGGACCTCCAGAGGCCCAGGAGCTCGGCGTCCGAGACACAAAAAACATCGGCCCCATAGGTGGCCGCAGGGAGCGGGCCCGCGACCCAGATGTTCCGAGCCCGCCGACCGATTTGGCGCGCGAGCTTACCCAGACGACGGGCCCGCATCTTAGCCCTAGCCCGTCGCTTCTTCGCCTTGTTGTCTCTCCCGCGGTGCCTTAAAGGAGCGCCGACCGTGTCGTCAACACCTAAATTCGGGGCGGCAGGAACGACGGGACCCGTGAGCGAGGGGCCCAGTCGCTTTTGAATTTCATGGCCCAGGACTTGGTTGGACACCAGGAGAACAGCTGTCTTCAGACAGCGACGCACCGATATCTTCGCTGATCGCTCGCACAAATTGTTCGGACCCTTGGACCACCCCTTCCAGGACTTCTTTGAAATCCCCTACAGCATGGGTGCCGTTGTCATCCACGTAGAGGCTGTGATCCACGCACGGGTGCCAGATTATCGAGTCCAGCCCCTCCAGCGAATTCACCCTGATGAAGGTGGTGGCAAAGGGGCAGCCCGCCACGAGGCCCTTGTTGGCCCACATCGCGATGGTGGTCGCGCCATTGAGGCTGAGGTGCCGGGGGCCGTGATAGCCCTGGCATGCCAGGCGAGCCACGCTGAAAGAAAAGCCGAGCCTGCCGCATCGATCAAGCACCTGGTCGATGGATAAAGTTTCGTAGTACTTGTAGAAGTCCCACAGGAGCGTGACCGCGAACTGTCCTCTAGCAATCCCTGCTTCACTCAGAAGGGATTGCCTCCAGACCGTGTCCGCTGCCCCCATGCACTTCCCAGCCGCGAACCAGGGCCTTTGATGAAGATGCTCCCACGGCGCGGCCGCAGGCCTCCTAGGCCGCCCCCGGAGGCGGAAAGGGGCCACAAACAATCCCGATGGGGCGAAAAGCTCCCACAGGCTTGGGAAGAACCATCATCGCGATGTGCACTTGCTCAGGGCTGAGGGAGGAGATTTCCATGATCCTGAAAAGGTCCAGGAGGGTCCTGAGCGAGTCATCCGAGAGCCAAGAAAAGTGCCTCATATGAAAGCCGTCCGTACTGACAGTGGCCCTGGTTTTGTAGCGCCGACTCGCAGCACGGACCTCGTCGAGGTCGGGGGTCTCCAGGGGCTCCAATGGTAAGAAAATCAGGCGGGGGAGGAGGAGGGGCGATCGAGGCTCGCCACAAGCCTTGAAACTTGATCGCCTCGGAGGCGAGCACAAAGAGAAGGTCGCTGACGACTGAAAAACCGTCGGCCAGGACGGCCGTGGCCGTCCAGGCTTTGGGGGTGTCCGTGACCTGGTGAACCCTGCGTGCTCCTTGTT
>CAUYUJ010003570.1:369556-372056 GCA_963575745.1 Prorocentrum cordatum
CAAGCAAACCGCCTCAGACTCCTACAAACTGGCCGCGAACGGGTTCGTGCAATACCCCCTGGCGGCCCCCTCTTAGGGGTGCCGAAACCAGCGAAACCAGCGCCCCGCCTGAACGCAGACGATGTTGGCCACGAAACCGGCAAACCGCCTGACACGTCCCCACAAACTGGCCGAGAACGGGCCCATGCAATACCCCCTGGCGGCTCCCCTGAAGGGTGCTGGGCGCAACGCCCCGCCTGAGACATCTTCACAAACTGCCGTCAGCGCAAACGATGTTGGGCACCGCGACAGGCAATCCGCCTGAGAGACCGTGCAATACCACTTCTGGCGACTCCTTTTAAGGGTGCTGAAACCAACGCCGCACCTGAAACACCCTCCGAATCTTCTGAAGATGAATGAATGGCTGAGACAGAGTCTTGGCATGAGTGAATCCCAGAGAATATCAGTATGAGTGAATGTGAATGTGAACAACTCTGAATAATATGAGCGCGACGGAATCTGAATATGGACGAATCTAAATTGAAGGAGACGAGACTGGGAGAAGGCCTGACTGAGGAGTCGGCGGCGTCAGAGTAATAACAATAACCCCATCTTACGATATGGGGAAGTATAAGTATCATCCCAATATGCTCAAAAATGGTCAAACAAATGCAAACAAATCGTCACTGGACTATTTTGGGACTATGTTTGAACATTTCCTCCTGTAGAGGGACAAGCCCGACTTAAAACGAGACTCGAGCTTGGGGGCGGAGGGCCTGCAGCGCCGGGGCGCCGGCTGCGGTGCGCCGCTCGCCTGCCGACTGCGGCTGCCGACGTCGGCGGGCGCGCTGACTTTTGCACCGACGTGGGGCGACGCCTGCACCAGCCCAGCCCGAGGTCTGCACGGAGGAGGAAGGCCACCGCCGCGCCGACGCATTCGACGTCGAGGTGCCCGACCTCGCCCTCACGGGCGCCAGCCAAGACGGCGGCCCGCCCCGAGACACCAGGTTCGCTGCCGAGGCTGACGAGCTGGTAGCTGCATCGGGGGGCACGCTGCTGGCCACCGTCATCGCTGCCGCGGCCCTGTCCTCTTCCGGGATGCGGCCTGCAGTCAACCCGTATAAGAAGGACGCACGGCAAGGATGCAAGGGCCTTGGAGGGCCATGTCGACACTTTTGCGAGCGGGGGCGCGGCCAGTGACAGCGGCCAAGAGTGGGCCAAGGGGAAGGATGCAAAAGGATCCGAACGACGCACCCACGTCAAGTAAGGCAGGTCGAGGACCCAAGAGCTGCCCTGAGCCCTCACTTCTCGCGGCCTTCGACGGCTCGTGGCGCCGCACCGAGCCGCCCCTCGCGACTGTAGGGCTCGTCCTCTCGACTCCACTGCGCCAGCCGCCGACGTCTCAAGCGATCACTTCGTTTGATAAATGACTGCCTTGCACCCGTGCAACGATGGGAAGATTTTACCACCTCTGTGCGCGGCGCGAAAGGCGAGTGTGCTCTTGAAAACGACCTCACCTTCATCCGTGCCTCTGTTGGAAGTGCTAAAACGATACCGAAAACGACATCACATTCACCAAGCTGTTCGCCGTCCGTCCATATAACGGCTGGGAACTTTGACACGAACGCGCGAGACGCTAAAGCAAGAAACGCATTTCGAAAACGATCTATCCTCCAGTCGTGTAACTATGAAGAGGCTTCACAAAGATTATGAATGGGGGTGTCTGATGGAACGCCCGGATCGCCCTACCGACATCGGGTGGCGAGACGAAGAGACATGATTCAGAGGGAGGAGGGGTACAATGAGGAGGAGGAGGAGGAGGAGGAGGAGGAGGAGCAGGAGCAGGAGCAGGAGCAGGAGCAGGGAACAGGAGGAGCAGCAGCAGCAGGGGAGGACGAGCAGGAGGAACGATAGGAAGAGGAGAGCTCGTGGCTGCCCAGATACCGATGTGGCAGCGGGAAAGGCCCTAAACGAGATGGCAGGCGGCTGCAGGCTTCACCGTGCGGCCTCGAGGACTCGGCCAGCTTCTCTGCATCTTCCAGCAGAGTCTCGCACGCGGGCGAAGGGAGAAGGATCAGCACTCAGGGTAGCAAGGGCCAGCCCAGAATCACTCCCACATCTCCATCCTAAGCCGCCCAACCTCCAGAGATAACCCGGGGAAAGGATGGGAGCAAGACCCGACCACACAACACACGGCGCGAGCGCGCATGTGTACGGGCATGGACCCACCAGGGAGCACTTTTGAATGCGTTCGCGCACGGACCAGCGACGATCATGCGCACGCCTCGTGCCTCGGGCGGCCGCTTGGCGCGGAACTGGAGCCCCCAACGAATCCTCGGCGGGGCCCACTTGGAGGGATGGGTGCCTTGTAGCATATCCTCGCACCATCTCCCCTTCCCCCCCCCTGGCCCCTCTACTCAATTCCCCTCACACTCCCTTCCTCTTCCATTCCATTCCCCTTACCTTTAATTCCCCTGCCCTCGCATTCCCTCTCCCCCTCCATTCCCCCTCCATCCCCCAT
>CAUYUJ010003570.1:374556-414556 GCA_963575745.1 Prorocentrum cordatum
CTTCACGCCCTCTCTGGCCGTCCTGGGACCCATTTGGGGCGTCTTGGGCGGCTTTGGCTGTCTTGGGGCATGCTGGGGCCCTGTTTGAACGTTCTTGGGGCCCTCTTGGACCTCTCTTGACGCCATTGAGACCTTTGGGGCATTCTTCAGGCCGTCTTGGAGCGCCTTTGGGCCATCTTGGGGCTCTCTTGGGCCGTCCTGGGGCCCTCTTTGGGAGCCGCTTAGGCCGTCTTGGGCCGATTTCTAAGTCCTTGTGGGCTGTTTTGGCATGTCGGAAGCATGGGAAAAGCCAGAACACGGAGAACCTTACTCCAGATTTTGTAATAAAGGGAGGGGGGTCTCATTTCGGGGGGGTCTCTTCCAGGCTATCTTGGAGGGCCTGGGGGGGTCTGGGGACGATGTTTTGGAGGGTTCTCCCAGGGGGGGGGGTCTAAAACTTCTCGTCTGGGAGGGTTGAGACCCCCTCCCTTTTATTGCGAAATCTGGAGTAAACAACTGCAAAACAAATAATGTTTCGCTTGCTGATGCCTCATGGGGCTCATTTTGAGGGCCTCTTGGCTGCCTTGAGGCCCTCTAGGGCTGTCTTGAAATCATGTTGTGCCATCTTGAAACGCTCTTGGGCGGTCCTGGAGCGTTTTTGGGCCATCTTGGCACCCTCTTGGACGTCTCTTGGGCCCTCTCGTCGCCCCTCTTCCCCTCATTTGGCGCGTTTTGGCGCTCCCCGACGGGTCAAAAACGGCCGTGTGCAAAATCAGTGTTCCCCAAGGGTCTCTTGGAGGCCTCTTGGGGCCTCTTGGGAGGTTTCCTGTGGCCTCGGGCGTCGGGGGGCCGAAGGCTTGAAATATCCGTTCGGACACCCCCCCTGGGACCCCTCTTGGGGCCGTTTTGGCGCCTTGGTGGGCTGTCTTAGGGGGCCCCTTGGGCTTTCTTAGGACTCTCTTGGCTTGCTGTTTTTTCTCCAGAGCAAGACTGAGAGAAAGCGGTGCACAGCCCGGGCAACGATCGGTGCAGTGACTCGAGCAGCAGACGAAAACATATGGCCTTTTGAATTCAAGAATAAGGTAGGATAAAAAGTTCAAGAGGCGAAGAGGGAGGGGAGGGAGGGCGACTCGCTGGACTGAATATGATCCATAATGTTTACGGATCCACAAAATGCACAAGCCAACCCGATCGACGATCTCCAAGGCTTGCTGTTTTTTCTCCAGAGCAAGACTGAGAGAAAGCGGTGCACAGCCCGGGCAACGATCGGTGCAGTGACTCGAGCAGCAGACGAAAACATATGGCCATAACCACGGCCAATTGCATTAGTGATCTGGTACTACCGCTAGCATTTACAAAGATCCCACAGGCGGGCGAGACGAACGGTGGAAGCGGCGTCCGACAGGGCACGAGCGAGCTCGCGGCAGAGGGCCTTTGGATACGGCTGTGCCACGGACGTCCAAAAGCGCCCTCCGGGCGCCTTTCCCTCAAGGACCTGGTGCCTGCACTGGGTACGCTCACAGACGCCGCGACCGCGGCACCTCCTGCCAAGCGATTGCCCCGAGACGTGCCAGAGACGCAATCTAGTTCGCTTCCGCCACGGCTCGCCCCACATACAGAAATCGGTAAAAACATCATGAACGCCATTGAGCCTGAGAAGGCTCTGCACGGGAGGGCACTCCCACAGACGAGAAAACCCTGGATTTTCCAGGCCTCCAGGGATCCCTCTCTGGTGAGCGAGCCTAGCGAGGACGACAGACACGCGCATTAGCATGTTACCAATTCTGACCTTGGCCTGATCGGGTTCAGACAAGTTAGGGAGGACGAGGGGGAACTCTTTCGAACGCAAAGGCCCGGGGCCTGTCTTAGTGAGGCGCCTGGCTAGTGAAAAAGACGTGCACGGAGTGCCGAGCCACAGGATCAGAACCTCACCGCTCAGAATCCAGCCCTTCAGCGTCTCGACGGCTGCGCTGTTGGTGAGGTCAAACATGGGACCTCGAACGATGTCCCACTCCAAGACGGTGAGGCCGCGGGCTCGAAGCGCGGCGGCAAGCCGCCCGGAGCCTGAGAAGACTTCCACCGCGACCCTCTCGCGCCCGAGCCGGACCCGGCCGAGCGCGGCGCAGAGGCGTTCGCGAACAGGTCGCCCAACCTCTGCTAGCTGAGGCGCAGGCGCCGCTGGACAGCGGCGGGCACCCGCGCGACCTGCAGCGCCAGCCGGCCGTGCTTCTCGTACCGCCTCACCGACAGGCGCGCGCGCCAACGGCCGCGCTTGGCGACCTCCTCCAAGGACCGCCGGTTGACGATCCTGTCGTGGCTCGCGCCTCCGTGCCGGAGACTGTACAGCGTCGCCCCCAGATGAAGGAGCCCGAGCGCGGCAAGCGCGCCCTCGAACTCGGCGCGCAGCTGCACGTAGTCGAAACTCCAGAGCGGCTCGGGGGGCTTGACCGTCGCACGCAGATCGAGAAGGAGCGGCGTGAGCCACTGCAGTTCTGGCACGTCCAGCGGCAGGGAGTCGTCCAGCTCCCCCGTCTTGCTCGGAGTCTGAAGCTCCTCTGGGTGCAGCAGCAGCGTCCACCAACGGAAGCCTCCGCCGAGACCCGGCGCCGGAGGCACCAGCTGAAAGCCCCGCAGCGCCAGCAGCTCTCCCGGCCGAAGGTAGCAGTGGAACATCAGGGCCAACGCGCACGCCATGAATCGCTGCCCGCGCATGAGGAGAATCTCCAGCACTCCACACAACACTATCCACGGCAGCGGAGGGCGGGACTGGCCGGGCTGCCGTCGCTTCCAGCCCAGCAGCGCCCGGCTGCTCCGGGGAAGGACCACTCGTAGCGGCCGCCCCAGGCCGGGCCGGGCCCACAGGAGGGCCGACAGCAGCTTGGCAGCTCCGTGCGGCCTCGCACCCGCTTCGAACTCGTCGTGCAGGTACTGCAGCAGCGCATCGTCCCACTCCGGCGCACTCCAGGTCGGCAGACGCGCCAGGCCCAGCCAGGTGCACAGGCCATGCAGGGATCGGAGGTAGGTCTGCTGGGTCGAGGGCCTCACCGACTCCAGCTCGAGGCCCGAAACACTCGAGCCCAGGAGGCGGTGCCAGGGCAGCGCCGTGCAACGCGCGGCAACGGCCTGCGGGCGCCCGCGCCGCCTCGCCTGACCGCGGCCGCGCTCGAGGGCCCGCTGGCGAGGCAGCCCGGCTGCCGCGGCCGGGGGACCCCGCCTCGGGCTCCGGCTCCGCCCTCGCGTCGCCTCCGCCTGCCGACGAGGCGCGGCCGGCGACGGGGCCGCTGGTGGGAGCCGCCTGGGAGTCTGCAGCCAAGGCGTCTCCATCCGCTGAGGACTCGCCCGCGGCGCCCCGCCGAGACCCTGCCGCCGAGGAGGGGCTGCCAGGCGCGCCGCCGGGGCCGCCGGAATGGGCGCTCGGCCGCGCCGCGGCGGTCGGCCGCGGCTCCGAGGTGGCGGACCTTCGCGGCGCGCGACCTGGCCGCGGGGGCTCGAACCGCCTGGACGGCTCGTCGGCAGGATTCCATTCGGAGGGGATCCATCTCACTGCCACGCGACACGACGACGCGAGTTGGAGAGCAGCGAGGTGACGGAGCTGAGATAGAACCTGGAAGTCAGAGGCCCGTCCTTTTGCAACAGCGCAGCTGAAACACATGCTGTCGGACAGAAACAGGAGCCGCCGGCCGTGGTGTGCTACCCGCCGGACCTGCCTCCTCATCGCCCACAGCAGCGCTTCACCGTCCAAAAGGTGTATTGGTGCTCTCCGACGCCACCTCCGCGAGGCTACCGTCCTCCAGTCCGTCGCCTTGCAGAGGCTGGCAGGTACGTCCGGGAAGGACGAGTCAGCAGGCGCACCTTCTCTCAAAGCGCGAGCCCGGGACCCCTCGGCCACCAGCTCCTGCTCCTTGAAGCGCCAGCGCTCCCGCACGCGCCCGACGGAGCCGACGACGTCCGGGCTGACGGTCCTCTCGACCACTCCGAACCCAGTCATCGAAGCGTCCACGGCCGTCACTGTAGGCGACCAGGCGCCGCGCAGGTCGGCCCAAACCAGCGGCAGCAGGGAGCGCAGCCAGCCGAGCTCCTTGAGGACAGAGGGCCACAGGCGCACTCGCCTGCCGTAGCACTTGCTAATGAAGACGTAGCAGGCATTCAGCAGGCTGAGCAACTCACGCCTCAGAAGCAGCACGTGCGTCACGTGGCCCACCAGCCGCTCCAGCTCCGCTCCGGTCAGCATCGGATGCCCTGCGATGTGATCGAGGGCGAGGACCAGCCGCCAGAAGCGCAGGGGCGCGATGTGCACGGCCCCTTTCCGCCCGTCGACGCGGAACCCAAGCAGGTCAACCTCCAGCTGCGGCCCGGAGACGGCGTGGGTCGACAGACCAAGGCCCCTCAGCCTCGCCTCCATCGCGTCGCCGTCCCGCGCGACCGCCGCCTTGTCGGTGCCAAGCGCAGCGAAGTTGTCAATGTACAGGAGCGCGGCTGGCTCGCGCGCGGCGACAGACGGCGCGCAGCGGCGGTTGCACAGCCAGCGGCGTGCGCCCCAAGGGCCGGTCTTCAGCTGCTCCGCGTTGGCGGCCTGCGCCAGCGCCACGGCCCAGCTCCAGCCCATCGGCACGACGCGCACCTGGAAGTGCACGCTCTGCGCGTCCCGAGGAAAGCGCTCCCTCAGCCTGGCAGGCAGGAAGCGCTTCGGGACGGCCGGCAGCACAAAGTCGGCCCGGAGGTCGGCGGGCAGGAGAAACTGGTAGTAGCAGTTCTCGACGTCCCCCTCGGACACCCACAACTGCTGCCCCGCTGGGAGCTCCAGGTCCCCGAGGGCCTCAGGCGAGGCCAAAGCCACGCGATCAGGTGGCAAAAAGCGTGCGTTCGTCATTCTAGGGTCGAAGATGACCCTCAGCGAGCCGTCCTTCTTGCGAACGAAGAAGACTCCAACAAAACTGCGAACCTCGGTCGCGGGCTCCACGACTCCGGAGTCAAAGGCACTGGTCAAAAACTCGGCGAACTTGCCCGGCGACCGCGACAGGATCGGGTCCATGGCCGGGCCGAAGGAGCTCGCCTCTGCTGCACGCTCCTCCGCACACGCCGCTGGCAGCCGAAGGGCACGGCCACTGGCCTCCAGCAACTTCTGGTAGTGGTCGGGCAGGCAGTCGACGAGATCGATCGCCTCCGCGCCGACCGCCGGCAGGGCGAGCCTGCCACGCTGGTAGGTCGCAAACTCTCCGGCGACTACGCCCCCACAGGCATAGCCGGAGCCGCTACCCCGGAGCGCACTCCACGCTCCCGAGGCGGTGAGGTCGGCAGGCGGACCTGGAACAGAGTGATAGGCCCGGGCCAAGGAGGCCAAAGCCTGGCGCTGGATGGCGCCCGGCAACACTTTGGGGTCCCAGCTCTCTCCACGCCCTCCCAGAGTGTTGAGCGTCGCGATGCCCTGCTGCAGCCACGCCTCGGCGTTCCGCCGACGAGCCCGCCGCCGGTCCGCGCAGCGCGACGCCCCCAGCACCGCCGGCGACATGCCCTCCAGGAGGGCCGTGAGGCAGCGGCCAGTGGGCAGCGGCAGCAGGTCGCGAGCCCACTCATGGACGTCACCTGAATCACCGAGGCCGCTCGCCATCCTCCACAAGCGAGCCGCCCTCCCCTGCAAAAACGGGCGGCGGTCGGGGGGCCCGCCGCCCTGAGTCAGGTCAATGGCCACCACCCCCCGGGCCGCCCTTCTTCGGCGGCCTCTTGGGGGGCCTGTTCTTGTCGTCCTCCGCGCCGCGGCCGCCCGCGGGAGCGACCTCGTTGGAACGGGCCAGCTGACGCTCCTCCATCGCCTTGCGCCGCTCCTTCAGCACCGCGCTCTCCTCGGCCAGCTTCTGGGATACCCACGACTCCAGAGCGGGCGCGACGAGCGCTCGGCCGTGGCGACGCTCCTCGCCCATGAACAGGCGGTCGTTGTCCAAGTGGGCGCCGTCGCCACCAGCGGTCGCCTCCACCAGCATGCGGGCGCACTTCTCCTCCAGCAGCTGGTAGCGGCGGCCCGCGAGCTCAAGCGACGCGAGCTCTCCGAAGTTCAGCTGGTCGTACGTCAGGGCGTACTCGAACAGTCGGCTGAGCGCCTCGTGTTCTCCAACTCCCCAGTCGGTGGGGCCGAGGCTGAGAAGCTGCCTCCACCAGTAGTGACGTCTCACTGGGGTCAACTCCTGGCGGGCGATCTCCCGGGCGAGCCACTCCGCCGTCCTCGGACCGCTGATGGGCCAATCCTCGAAGCTCGTCGTCGTAGTCAGCGCCGCGGCCTCCTTGTACGAGCGGTGCCGGGTCTCGGCCGTCTCGTACTTGACGGGAAGGGTCCTGAGCTCCGCAGGGGAATCGACAGGCACTCCGTCGCCACGAGGCGTCGGCATCTGCTCGCCGGCCTTGAAGAAGCGGCACGAGACGGGGACGCCCTCGGACCTCACAACGCCCCTGTCCCCCACGCAGACGCCCGCCTCCAGGAGGCCGAATGGCACGCGCTCGCCCAGGCATGCACCGCCGCGAGACTCCATGAAGCGCCACTCGCCCTCGCCCAGGTCGGGGACCCCGCCCGCGCCCAGCGCCGGCGGCGCCTCGAGCGGGGGGGGCAGCGGCGGCGGCGCACCCGCAGCTGGGCCAGCACGCTCGGCCACGGCCAGCTCCTCGCCCTCGGCCTGCAGGCGGCCGCTCTCCGCCTTGCTGAGGGGGCCCTGCGCCGAGTTCCGGAACAGGTAAGTGGGCCCGCGCGACCACCCGACAGGAAGGCCGCCCATCGGACCGAGCGGAACCATGCCCTCGATACCCTCCTCCAAGTCCTCGAGATAGATGTCTCTATCGGGCGTCGCCACGATCCAGTGGTTCGCCCGCACGTGAGCGCACAAGAGGCGCTCATGCCATAACAGCTCGTTGGGGTCCGGGTCGTAGAAGACGAGCACCCGCTGGCCCGGGCGCAGGTAGTCGGCCATCCTGAAGCTCTAGCTTGGCCACCTGCTCGGCGACCGTCGTGCGCGTCTCCTGCACGGCAGGTCGAGACCTGCGCTGCGACCAGGCCCAGATGCACCCAGCCGAGGCGACCGCCCCCGCGAAGAAGGCGAGGAGCGAGGCGAGGAACACCACGCTCCCTGGGTGGCCGGAGCACTCCGGCAGGGGGCACGGCGCCGGCACCGTGAGGTTCGCCGGCCCGCACCGCTGGAGCTGCCCCTCGAGCAGCCTGATCAGGTCCTTGTCGGACGAGCAGACCTCGCCGAGGTCCACGTGGCAGGTGCAGTGCTGGCCGTACCAGGCGGCGCCGAGATGTGCGAGGCCGCCCACCGCGCCGGCGGCGCGACTCGCCCACTCCATGGGGGGGCGAACTCCCGACTCGCTGGACTGAATATGATCCATAATGTTTACGGATCCACAAAATGCACAAGCCAACCCGATCGACGATCTCCAAGGGCTGTCTTGGAGGCCTCGCGGGCCGTTTTGGATGCTCTGAAAACTCCAGAAACGAACATCCACCCAAAAAGGTTGTCCGAAGTAATGGGGCCATTTTTGCGTCTTGAGGCCCTGTTGAGTCCTTGGGGGCCTCTTGGGGCGTCTTTGGGGCGTCCCGGGCCCTCTTGAAGTCATATTGGGGCGATATTCCGGAGACCTCGGGCCACGTGGGAGAAATTTGAAGCCTGCTGCGCGTATCTAGGACGGCCACGGACCGCCCAAGGAAAAGGCCAGAGGCCGGGTACTCAAATCAGGTTTTCCCGTGCCCCTCCCAAGGTCCTTTTTTTCCACACACACACACATATATATACACACATACATACATACATACATACATACATCCATACATACATACATATATACACACATTTATACATCAATATACATTCATACACATGTGTGAATATATGTGTGTATATACACATGTACATATATATATATATATATATATATATATGTGTGTGTGTGTGTGGAAAAAGAAAGATATAGATAGACAGACAAAGACAAATCGAAATATAAATAGAAATAAAGAAAGATATGGAAAGACATATATATATATACCATATATATATACGTATATATATATATACGTGAAATGAGAAACTATAACAGAGAAATAGATATTATACTATATAATATATATTATAGAAGGACATATATATGGATATATATATATAGAGAGAGAGAGAGAGAAAGAGAGAGAGAGAGAGAGAGAGAAAAAGAGAGAGAGAGAGAACAATAGAGAAAAATAAAGAGAAAGAGAGAGAAAGAGAGAGCAAGAAAGAGAGACATATAAAAATAGAGAGAGAGAGAGAAAGAGAGAGAGAAAGAGAGAGAGGGAGAGAGAGAACAAAAAAAGAGAGAGAGAGAGAGAGAGAGAAAGAGAACTAAACAGAGATATAGAGAGAGAGAGAGAGAGAGAGAGAGAGAGAGAGAGAGAGAGAAAACAAAAAATATAAATAGAGAGAGAGAGAGAGAGATACGCACATCAACGCAGTGCCTGCGCTGCTTGAAGCTCTTTTGAAGCCATCTTGGGGCCCTCTTGAGCCGTCTCGGGCCGATTGGGTGGGCCATTGGGCCCGTCGTGGCAGGTGTTAAGACTGAAAAGCGAATCTCATGAAAAAGATGCGCTTGCCCAGCCGGGAAGCTTGATTTCTGCCATTGGGAAGCCCTCTCGGCGGCCTCTTGGACCGTCTTGTGGCCGTCTCGAGGCCATCTCACTGCGCTCTTCAGCCATCTTCCAGGCAAGCCGGGGCGCTTCGGGAACCTCTTGGGGCAGCTTGGGGGCCTGGGGTGTCCAGAGCCCCTTTGGGGTCCTCTTGGAACCCTCGAGGCCCCCCATGGGCCCCCGCGCAAACCGGGCGCCCTCGCTCTGGGCACATGCGCGCTGGAACCATCGCGCGCGCTTCGCGCGCGCTCAGGTTCAGACCCCAGGCCTTGACAAATTCACTGCTACGCTGAAGTAGTGGACCGCAGTCCACGCGCGCCAATCTGCATTCCGAACGGCGCCCGCTGGAGGGCCGTTTCCCGTCCTGGATCGGCCTCCGACGGGCCCCGGCGGACTGGAACCAAACGGCCCCCTGGGGCCGAAACCCAAGGTCCCAAGAAGACGGTCTACCGCCCGCCAAGGCCGCCTTTGCACTGCTGTGGGCCGCGCTTGCAACTTCGGCGCAGGGCAGCGGGGCTCGCGGAAGGGAGGAGGGAGGAAGGGGGCGGAACGGGGAGGGGGGGGAGGGGCGGGAGGGGGGGAGGGAGGGAGGGGAGGGAAAGAGGGAGGGAGGTGGAACGGGAGGGGAGGAAGGGAGGCGAGGAAGGGAGGGGAGGAAGGGAGGAAGGGGAGAGAGAACGGGGGCGTGGAGGAGGAGGATGGAGGAGGGGGAGTGGGGGGGGAAGAGGAGGGAAGGTACGGAGGGGGGGAGAAGGCGGATCCCGGATTTTGGATGTGCTTCCGGCGCCGACGTTCACCGCGAGATGCAACGACTCATGCCGCTCACGCTTGCACCGAGCTGGCCCGAACCCGCCGACCCCTTGAGGGTGTCTTAGCGTATCAGAATATTCCCATCCATAAGCCCCCGATGGGTTTGGCCTATTGGGGGGATCTCTTGGGGGCCTCTTGGAGCCTCTTTGGGGCCTCCTGGGACCTTCTTGGGGCGGAAGGGTATGATTTTCGGTTTGGGCTCCCCCTCTTGGGCTCCTCTTGGAGCCGCCCTGGAGCTCTCCTAGGTCGTATTGGGGACTTCTTGGGGTGTCTTGGCCCCCTCTCGGGACGTCTTTGGAGCCTCTTGGGCCGTTATGGGACTCTCTTGGGGGCCTCTTGTACCGTCGTCACCGCTGTGAAGACCGACAAGTCGTATATTCTAAGAATATACGTTTGTTCTTATGCATAATCAATGATTCTGGCCTTTTGGGGCCCTCTTGGAAAGCCTCTTGGGGGCCTCTTGGGGCGTCTTCGCGGTCTCTTTGGCTCTGTGAGAACCGTCATGGGCGTCCATTTGGCTAGCTTTGAGCGCTCTGGGGCCACCATGGAACGTTTTGGGAGCCTCATGGGGCCCTCTGGCCACGCCTTGGTCGCCCCTCGGGCTGTCTCGGGCAGTGTTGGTAGCCTCTTGGGGCCGTCTTTGGGGCCTCTTGTACCGTCGTGCACGCCGTGAAGACCGAAAAGTCGTAGATGCCAAAAATGCACGCTTACCAATATAACATCAATGATTTTGGCCGCTTGGGGCTCCCTTGGAAAGCTTCTTGGGGCGTCGTAGCGGCCTCTTGGGCTCTATGGGGGCCATCTTGGGTGTCAAGGGGCGATCATTGAAAGCCCCGGGGCCGTTTTGGACCGATTTGCCTCTTGGGGCTCCGTGGACACGACTTGGCCGCCTCTGGAGCACGCCTTGGCCGCCTCCGGGCTGTCTTGGGCTCCTCCTGGGCCGTGTTGGGAGCCTCTTGGGCCGTCTTGGAGCCGTCGTGGGGGCCTCTTGTACCCTCGTGCACGCCGTGAAGACCGAAAAGACGTACATGCTGAAAAGGCACGTACTCCTATGCAAAATCAATGGGGCCATCTTGAGCGTCCAGGGGCGATCTTTGAGCGCCCCGGTGCCGTCTGGGACCGGTTTGGGGGCCACTTGCGCCTCCCTGGGCACGTCTTGGCCGCCTCCTGGCCCGGACAGGAGCGCTCCCGGAGCCCCGGAGCGGCCCCCCATGCCTGGCGGCACCGATCCCCTTCCGCCGGCATATATATATATATATATATATATATATATATATACTCATATATATATATATACTCCAACTAGGCCTGCCCTATATGAGTCCTAGCTCATCATAAGTAATTGGTCTTTAGCGCCCCCCCTCCCTTTTTCCATTGGCCCCCCACTTATTTCCAATGGCACCCCCCTCCCCCCCTCCTTTTCAAATGCCCCCCCCCACCCCCCCTGTTTCCAATGGCACACCCCAGCTATTGCCAGTGGCGCGTCCTATGGATTCCTAATCATTCCTATTCTTGCTTGCTCTTGCGTGCTTGCTCTCGCTTGCTTGCTCTTGCTTGCCCTTGCTTGCTTGCACTTGATCGCTCGCTATTGCTTGCTTGTTGTTGCTCGCTCGCGTTTGCTTGCTTCCGCTTGCTTGCTCGCGTTTGATTTTGCTCCTCCTCACGTCCTGCTCCCGTCCTCCTTTCGTCCTCCTCCCATCCTCCTCTCGTCCTCCTCCTGTCCTCCTATCTATTTGGAGTCAACGCTGGCTGATCTATATATATATATATATATATCAACAATGACCGACCACAACGATGTTTAAAACGCGCTGGCGTTTATAACGAACAACGCGTTTCACCCAACCGTTGTACAACGAACGTTTAAAACGAAACCGGCCCAAACGAGAACGAACAAAGAACCGAAATCACCGATTGTAAAGAAAACAAAACGAAAAGCGAAACGGAATTCGCAGACCGCGCTGGAAACATAACGAAAAACGAAACGAAAACATGGGACGACAGCTGGGGCCAGGGTGAGGTTAGGGCCGGGGCTTGAACCAGACAAAGCGACAACACAGAACACACGAAAAAACAAAACGAAAAACGAACCAAAGCTGCGGCGAGGGCTACAGGGCCGGGGCAAGGGGCGAGGTCCCGTTTGAGGCGCGCGCGAAAACAAACGAAAAACAAAACGAACAATGAACTCGGGCTGCGGCGACGGCTAGGGCCTGTGGGTCCAGCGAACGTAGGAGCTCTGGGTTGGGCTTGAGCAAATCAAAACGAAAAACTAACTCGGCCTGCGGCTACGGCTGAGGGCTGGGCTAAAGCGGGGAGGGGCTGGGTTAACGAAACGAGTGCAAAAAATACCGTTTAACATTCAAACGCGTTTAAATCAAAAACGAGCAACACAACGGATCAACAACGAAAACGAAAACGAAAAACAACACGAAGGCAAAAACCAAGCTAAACAGCGTTATGGTCGGTCCTTGTATATAAATACCTCCCCTCCCACTCTCATGCCATCACCGTGCCCCCCTCCAATTTGCTCCGCTGCTGGTTCTGGCCCACGCAGCGAGGCCCCCCACCTGGGCGGCATCCTTCATCGCTTTGATCTCCGCCTTCGCCAGCTCAGTGGGGCCAGCGGCCTCTATGGCGAGGTTCTCCGCCTCGCGCGACCGCCCGCGGCAACTGATACATCCGCGCAGCTACGTAATTCGTGATTGTCCTCCCCCCCTCTCCCTCCCCTTGTCCTGGGCATGTCGCGGGAGCGAACGCTCGAGGCGTCAGCCCTCGTCCTGCTGCTCCTCCTCCTCCTCCTTCTCCTCCTCCTCTTGCCTCTGCCCGTGGTGTCGCTGTGATGCTGCTTTTCTGTCTCCTCCTCGTCATTCCTCGTTCTCCTCCTGCTCCTCCTCCCTCGACTCATCTGCTTTGCACTGATGAGCGAACGCATCCCCCCACCTCCTCCAGCTCCTCCTTTTCCTCCTTCACCTCCTCCATCTCCTCCACTCGTATGCCCTCTCCCTCGGCCCTCTTTCCTCATCCGCTGCGCGCAGTGTTTCCCCAACCGCGGCGCCGGGCCAAACTCGGCGCACCATCGCTGAGCCAACGGTCTGGCGCCAAGCTCCGCCACCGCGCCGTCAGCAAGCTGCTGCGCGAGCTGTCCTGCACCAGCCAGCGCGAGTGCCACGAGGTGGCCATCCTGCTGTGAGGGGACATTTGAAGTGATTCGCTACGCGCTCCTCTTTCGGCATCTCAATGCTTTCCCACACAGTTCGATACAGCGTCGTGAGCGCACCTGCGCACCGATTCTGGCCCGTGTGACATCAGCTCTGTCCTCGATGCGTGCCCTCGTCACTTGTGGCCGACTTCCCAAGTGGTTCGCTCCGCGGAGTTCCACGGTTAGTCTCCACGGTTATATGTCTACATTCGAACAGCTTCGTTCTAGCACACGTTTGTGCGGCGTCAAATTGTATAACCAGTACAAAGCCTGGGTTGTTTTTTTCGAGTTCATGAGCATTGTCCGATGGGCGGGCTGAGCGCCCTGCGCCGCGCTGGAAGCATCGCGAGTGCAAATACGTCAGCTTCGCCGGGGAAGGATGTAAGTGCGTGCGCACAGGAGAGACATCCGAGGTGACAAACAGACCACATTCGAGAGTGCGCGCCAGCAGAGACCGAGTAGAAGGGGGGATCCCCCTCAGCTACCTCCCTTCCTCTCACCATCTGGACCTCCCTTCCCCCTAACCCACCCCTTTCTTCGCGCTTCGAAGCCCCCCCACTCCCCCCATTTGGCTCCCCTGCCGGAAGCACTCCCCTCCCTCTCCCCCATTTCCCCCTGCGACCCCTGTAGGTACCCCCCCCCAACCCACCTCATTGCTCCTCCTCGGTCGGACGCTCCCCCTTACCTCGTTTTTTTTTCCACCCACGAAAGCTGCCCCTCCATCCTTTGGCCTCCTCAGCCGGAAGCCCTCCCCTCCCCCCCCAGTTCCCTTTCCATGGGGTATGTGCAAACTACCCCGCTCTGTTGACCCCGCTCCCGTGCGGGGTCAACCCCCCTTATGGCATGTGCAGGCCATGTGGGGCCTGAAACAAGTGGCACGTGTGCCATGGTTCTTGCACAAAAAGGAGGGGGAGGAGGAGGAGGAGGAGGAGGAGGAGGAGGAGGAGGAGGAGGTGGAGGAGGGGGCGTGGGGAGCGTTTGGCTCCGACTGCCGTCGCTAATCTTCTGACAACTCGCTCGTTGTTCTTTCTTTAATTGGGTGCAAATCTTCCCTGCACGCTTCGCGCGTTCTGCGGTAGTTTTCAATTCAGTTCAGGAAGAGGGGGAAGAGGGGGCAAGACATCGCCCCTCGGGGCCCAGCAACGGAGCCCAAATCCCAGGTGGGGAGGGGGGGGAGGGTGGTGTGCGCCGCGACGCGGAATAAAGTGCTCGGAGCGGAGGGGGCACAGGGCGGAGGTCCCACTGGGGCGCTGGGGGCGCGGAGAGGAGGGGGGGGAGGTGGCGTGCGTCGCGACGCGGAATAAAATGGTCGGGGCGGAGGGGGCACCGGGCGGAGCTTGGGGCAAAGGGCCACGGGGCGGGGGTCCAACGGGGGGGGAGGGGTGGAGGTGGTGTGCGTCGCGACGCGGAGTAAAATTGTCGGGGCGGGGGGGGGGCACGGGGCGGAGCCCCCACTGGGGCGCCGGGTACGCGGGGAGGGAGGTGTGGGAGGTGGTGTGCGTCGCGACGCGGAATAAAGCGTTCGTTGCGGAGGGGGCAGTGGGCGGGACTCCCGCTGGGGCGCTGGGGACGCGGAGGGGCTCGGGGCAGAGAGCCACGGCGCGGGGGTCCCACTCTGGCGCTGGGGGCGCGGGGGGGGGGTGCGACGCGGAATAAAGCGTTCGTGGCGGAGGTGGCTGTGGGCGGGGCTCCCGCCAGGGCGCTGGGGACGCGCGGGGCCTCGGGGCAGAGAGCCACGGCGCGGGGGTCCCACTCTGGCGCTGGGGGCGCGGGGGGGGGGGGGGGGCGACGCGGAATAAAACGTTTGTGGCGGAGGGGGCAGTGGGCGGGGCTCCGCTGGGGCGCTGAGGACGCGGGGGGGCTCGGGGCAGAGAGCCACGGAGCGGGGATCCCACTCTGGCGCTGGGGGCGCGGTGTGCGTGTGTGTGTGTGTGTGTGTGTGTGTGTGTGTGTGTGTGTGTGTGTGTGTGTGTGTGTGTGTGTGTGTGTGTGTGTGTGTGTGTGTGTGTGTGTGCGACGCGGAATAAAGTGGTCGGAGCTCTAGACACCCTGTGCAAGAGAAATAACATAAATAATTGTTTGACCCCGCTCCCTTGCTTGGGGGTTTTGCCTGCAAATTTCACCAACCAGAAGCCCCTGCCCCTCCCCCCCTTGTCGCGATCTGGAAGCTCCCCCTTTTTGGCTCCCCTGCCAGAATTCCCCCTGCACCCCCTGCAACTAAACCTCTTACCCCTACCCTTCTCCTTCCCAGTCGGAATGCCCCCTTTTTTCTCGCCCCCTGGACGGGAGGGGGGCGAAAACAGCACTACCTTAGTATCTTACTCACGTGGCAACGAAAGGAGGCGTATAACAAACTGTTCTACTCTACTGTCGCACGGCAACGACTGGTGGGGTGAAAACAATACTATCCCATTGCTCTCCCCGCGTGGCAACACTTGGGGTGGAAAACGTACTATTCGACTTGACTCATCGCGTGGCAACACAGGGGGCGAAACACACACAATAGTTTGATATACCCATCGCATGGCGACTCAAAAACCGCAGTTCGAGTCCTGCGGTTCGCCAGAAAGCTGCGGAATCCTCAAGATCCCTCCTTCAGAAATTCGTTGGGCCATAGTTGGGTCATGTCCTGCTTTACTCTACTCGTCACGTGGCAGCACATGTGGGCGGGAACACATCGCGTCTTGCTCCGCACCTCACGTGGCAACGCCTGGGGGAGCAAACACATACAACGCAAGGAGGCGGAACCACTTACAAGTTTACTTTCGTCGGGTGGTAACGCAGGGCGGCGAAGCCAAATAGTGGTCAGCTCTAGCCGTTAGGCGAAACGCCTGGGGGGAAACAACACATACCATTCTGCCATACTCGCCACGCGGCAACGCAGGGAGCGGAAACATGTGGCTCTACCTTCTCGCCACGTGGTAACGCAGGAGGGGGGAGGGGCGAAACACGCAATTCAGATTCGCCCGTGCTCCACAAGAGCGGAAAGGGGGAACTGGTTCGGTGACGAAGCCGACGAGGGCGACGGCGAAAACGACGACGAGAAACGACGAGGCCCAGGACGGGGAGGAAGAGGGGCAGGAGGACGACGACGTCGACCACCAACAACCACCGCCCACCACGCCCGCTCGCCCGGTCGCCCGCCCGCCCGCGCGGCCGCCCGCTCGCCCGCCCGCGCGCTTGCCCGCGCGCCTGCCCGCTGGCGATTTCGCACGTCCGCTCGCCCGCCCGCCCGCCCGCCTGCTGACTCGCGCGCCAACGACGACGACCATCTTGCGGCGACGAGGAGGACGACGAGTTACCTCTCGCCCTTTGGACCTCCTCAGCCTGGAAACCCTCCCCCCCCTTCCGCAGCGCCAGTCTCGAACCCGCAGGGACCACAATCCCCAATAATCTCCAAGGAATCCTCAGGGATCTGGCGGAATATATCTGAAATCCTTCGGAAGCCCTCGATCGTGACTGTTCTCGTCGTGTGGCCCGCAGAGATCATAAACAAATGCCTGCTCTTATCGTCACGTAGCAACGCCTGGGGGACGGAAACAACTACTATGTAATACCCGCCACGTGGCAACGCACGAGACGGAAAATTGTTCATGTCATTATACTGGTTAAGTGAAAACGCAGGAGGGCAGAAACGAATTGCACTCACCCCGATCCACGCTTGGCAACGCGGAAAGATCGGAACAACTAATACTATGTTCTATTCTCCACATGCGTGCCCGCCCACCAGCTCGCCGCCGCCGACGACGACATCGACGAGAACGACAACGAGGACGACGATGAAGACGACAGAAAGGGGAGGGAGACAGAGGGAACCTGGGCTTGCCCCCGGCCCCGAAAGGGGGTGGGGGGAAGGGAGGGGTAGCTGTGGAAGAACCCCCCCTGACTGGCGACCCCCTGCTTCGCAACGGGAGGGGTGGCTAGCTTATGCAGCCTCCTTCCTTGGAAAGGGGAGCCTGGGCCCACCCTAGAAGGCAAGAGGGTGAGGGGGAGGCCTAGCTTTCAAAGCCCCTCCCCTTTCCCCCCTTATTGCGAAGGGGAAGGGAAGCCCCAGCTTACCCCAGCTCTCAGAAGGGGAGGAGGGGGGAAGCTCCCGAAGGCACCCCACCCCTTTTCAAAGAGGGGCCCAAGCTTCTCGAAGGGAGAGGGGGTAGCTTCGGAAGCCCCCCCTCCCACTTTGGGAGGACGAGAGCTTGAAGCTGGGCCCCCTTTTGTTCTTTCCGTCGCCCGTAGCGCGCTCCTTCCGACTATCAACTCGCGCATGCTGCGACACAGTTGTGACAAAGACTGCGACACAAAACCGAGAATACCAGCGTTACAATCTATGGCAGAAAACAACATCACAGCGCCCAGGGCGCTCAGCCAGCCACCGTGATTTTCGCACTATGACAATCTGATAATCTGTGCGCGCACGTTCCATTATCCTTCCCAAAGGGTTGACATACGACACGTCGCCAAAGCAACAGCTCACGCCAAGACGCCCACGAGGATCCTCGAAGCTACGCTCATGAGGCCGCCCAAGCGACCGGTGTGCGAACCTGGCCAGCAAGGAGATCTACGTGCGGTGCGATGGCGCCAGGGGGTCCCAACGTCGCGGCAGCACCTTCAGCGCCTCCATAACTACATCGTCCCCATCGCTCGCAGGCAAACGGCACGCATGGACGGGGAACTGGAGGCCGCATCCTCTTTCTCCTCCGCCCTCTCCCTCCTCCTTCACCCTTGTTCCTCAACATCTGGCAACGATGACGCATATCCTACACTGGTCGGTCCCCGTGAGACAATGATGACGAACTCCTGGGAGGGGGGCCATAGGCAGCATCAGACAGCGAAGATGCACATCCCACGTGCGCGCGAGGGAGCGATGAATGACGGGAAGGTGGCGCAAGCCTCACCTGGAGGCGAGAATGCAAACGCCCTGGTAGCACACAATCGCACAGGTTTATTACCATGTCACGAGAAGCCTGGACGCCCGACACCCACGGCAGTGCGGCTGAGTGTCCTGCGGCCAGCAGCATGCAATGAAAGCGGGATCCGCTGCTTGCCAGCGGCGGCGGTCTTACGCTCCTTCGAGCCAACCGAACCCACGGTTGACACACAATCGCAAAGGTGGTGCGCTAGCAACGTTATCATGTTATGCATATGCTGGGAGAGACAGCGGCGGCAGTCTAAACAGTCGCCGTCGGAGGACCACGCCCTGTGGAATATCAAGCAGCCAGGCTAGCCTGAACAGCCACACGAAAAACACAACGTAGCAGAAACGGGTGTCAGCGAGAATCCAGCGATTGACGGCCTGCCGACGCGCATGCGACCTGACCAACGAGTCTGCCGCCAGATCGCGAAGGAGCGTCGCGCCAGTGGGGAGGCCGGTCGCGCGTCAAGCCACGAGCGGAGCAAAGTCCAGCCCGATGGCGCGAGGTGGCGCCCAGGCGTCCAGGGCAGCGCGCGTGAGCGGGAACGCCGCCTTGATGTTCCTCCGCTCCTTACTCGCCCACTCCTCCGCACTCCGGACGAGCTCGTCCAGGTAGTGCCTCCGATTTCGGGCCACCGGGGAGGGTGGTGGGTGGATAGGGGGGTGGCGCGGACCTGCCCGGGGAGGGAAAGCGAGGAGCGGGAGGCGCGGCAGCAGGAGAACGGGACGAGGGTTGGGAAGGAACGAGGAAGGACTGCGGAGGAGCCGAGAGGGAGGCTGGGGAGGACGGCGGGACTCGGCGAGGAGAATGAGGAGGTGGAGAGGGGAAGGGAGGGAGAGGGGAGGGGAGGGAGGAGAGAAGAGAGGGAGAGGAGACGGGAGGAGGTACAGCATTTGTGCTTGAGCCACCTATGCCATTCCCCAGGGTTTCATGTTACACTATTTGCCCGGAGTCGGACCTTGATTCCCCGATCGCAGAATTTGCAGTGGTTGACCCGTCGTCTACTGTACAAAGGATAAAAGGAAATTAGCATGAAAGCTGGAAGCTGGAAATTGGCATGGGACTGCACACGGCGGGGAATTAATATGAAGTTGGGTGAAGGAGAGTGGAGAAAGAGAGGGGAGGAGAAGAGAGGAAGGCAGGGAAATGCGGACGAGGGCGACGAGAGGAAGAGCGTAGAGTCAGGAGGTGAGCGGAGGAGGGGAGTGCAAATAATGATGAGAACAATAGCTCGTCAGTCGGGTGACCGATGCCTGAGGGGGCACACATACCTCTCCTCAGCGTTCCTCCTCGTCCTTAGCGTATCTGTATCCTCCTCATACCCTTGGCCCTTTGCGAAATGACATGTTCTGCGCATCGGAGCATACGGAGACAAGGGAGACAAGGAAGAGGGAAGGGCAAGAGGAGGACGACGACGACGGCGCCGAAAGACGCAAAGCAAGGAGACCAACAAGCAACGAAAACGGTGACCACTATGATAACCATGAAGCACACCGATGGCGGGCAAACAGAAAACACAGCAACACAAACCGTGGTACATCACAAGGTTTAGCGGAGTGAAGCTTTATGATAATCTATACATACGGCGCAACGTATGGCCTGAAGCACGCCGATGGCGGGCAAACAGAAAACACAACAACACATACCGTGGTAGATCACAAGGTTTAGCGGAGTGAAGCTGTATGATAATCTATACATACGGCGCAACGTATGGAGTTCTTCTACCGATGGAACATGTGAAACTTATAGGTGTACTTCAAGAGCCGCGACCTCTAGGGTGAAACTCATGATCTTTGAGGTGCAACGCATGGACAACAACCTGCCGAATGCAATGGATGGTGCGCAATCTGTGACGGATGGGACCATGCGGGTTGAACCCGTGACTTAGACTCCGGGTGGGGCCAGATAGCCCCCACCGCTGGGACCCAACGACGCCCACTGCTGGACCCAACGACTAAGGCCACCAGGAGCGGGTGCCCACTGCCAGGACCGAACAGGCGCCCACCGCTGGAACTTTTCCATGGGAGCAGCCAAAGGAGGAAAGTAGAAAGGACGAACGAACAGCTGACAGTTCACACTTGCAAGCGTCACATGAGCGTGCGCATATGCAACGAACTGGCGAGACAAGTAGCTGGGCACGCCTAGGTGATAGAGGAGCCTAAACTCACGAGCAATGGGCCGAGGCAGACGCAAGACTAGTGGGCCGTCAAAACGCAGTGCGAAAACAACACGCCCCACTAGCAAGGACTCTGCATAATGCCACTGGCATAAACGAGCCAAATCACATACAACAACAGTGGCGGCGGAGGGAGAAATAAAACGGAAGACTAGAGCAAGGGCATCCGATCTGAGATAAGAACACGCCAGGAGCTCGCGACCGTCAGACCCTGGCAGCCAGGGCAGTTCGTTACAATGCAATCAGAGACTCCTTGTGTGCAGACAGTGCTTGGAGAAAGACAAGTACTGGATCTGATAAAAGGGATGAGGACCAACGTGATGAGAAGGACTACAGGAAAGGCGGCGTCGAAGCAAGAAAATTGATAACCAAGCCGAGCTATAGACGGCTGCCGAGCCGCGGAGAAGAACGGTGCTCGACTGGGCGCGCAACTCGGCCTGAGCCGCTCCACCTACTGGGCCGACAGGGGAAAGTAATCGGAAGAAGATATGTATGTATGTATATGTATACACACATATGCGTGTGCTGTGCCGGCAACAGGCCGACCACTGCATAGCACTGCGCGCGTCTAGACACTATTCTGCATTAGCGAGGACCCTAGGCCAGAGCCCGCCTTGGCGGCGAGCGCGGGGGGGAAGCGAGAAGAGGCGGGCCTTCTCAAGACCCCCAGGACCGCCAAGGCGCTTTCACCATGTCTGTGACTACCTACCAAACCACCCCAACCCAACCCGCAGACCCGAATTTCGGGTTGGGGGGTGTACGGGTTCCATGTGTGTTTTCTCAATGCTCCCCGACCCCCCCACACTGGAAATGGAGGGCACTTTGAGGCCTGCGGGTCGGGTTGGGGTGGTTTGGTGGGTGGTGAGTCTGTAAGTCCGCTACGAGCGTCGCGGATCGGTGGCACAGGCCGAAGGCCACTACAATCGGGTCAAGGTGCTCGGCACCGTGAGGGGGGGCGCGGCCTTAGCCGCTCTTCGTACTGGGCCCTATACTTCTTGTGGTCTGGGTGGTTCTCGGCAGCCCGCGCGATTGGCAGGGCGCCCATCCCCGCCGTTCCTTGCTGCCTCCTTCTCATCCCTCCTTCCTCTACTTCCCCCATCTCCCCTTTCTCCTCCTCCTTCCTCCTCCCTCTTTCTTCCTTCCCCCCCCATTATTCTCCTCCTACTAACAGGAACTGGTTAAGGCCCGCCGCGGCCCAACGCTGACACAGCTTCCCATCTCATAAGCTCCATGTATAATTTGGAGGAGGAAGAAGGGAGTGAGGAGCAACCAATTGTAGAAATAGATGGTGGCGATGTTGATGATGCGTGCTGGCGCACGGTGATTCTGAGCTAGCCTTGATAGCTATGCTGGTGCTGACGGCAACGTTGGCGCTTGACATCTTCGATGCCGTAGCGGATGGGCAGCAGTCATGTTGCAAGTGGCAATGCGTGTTTGCAAATTGCTCAAGTGAGTCAATCTCAGAGAAATTCAGGCGGTTGGCCTTCACGATTGCTGTCGTACGAAAGACGATCAGAACAAATCCCAAAGAACCCTCCTGGAAAGCACGGACAACCCCATCAAGATGAAGACAATACGCGTCCCAACGAATCCGCAACCTACCCCTATGCACGGAGTGGGCGTGTCCTCAAGTCCTTTGTCTACTCCTCGAAACCTCAACTCTCACTCCTGAGGAGACTTTACAAGGCCTGGGCCCAAATTACGAAATATCCAGGGGCTTCCCGCGTGCCACCTGGGGCTTCCCGCGGACCCCCTGGGCTCCCCGAAGTGCTCTCGCTTGACTGTTCGGGCCCAAGGGGGCCCCAAGACGGGCCAAGAGGGCTCCACGAGGCCCGCAAGACGGGCCCCGAGACGCCCAAGATGGCCTCAAGAAGGCCCAAGACGCCTCCAAGACGCTCCAAGAGGCCCCCAAGAGACCTCCCATGAGGGCCTCAAGAGGCACAACGTATTGATGTTCCTCAGGTGTTTGAAGAATGTTGGCGTTCTCGCCTTTTCAGATTTCCGACACTCCAAGACGACCCTAAACGGCTCAAGAGGCCTCCAAGAGGTCCCCAAGACGGCCTAAGAGCACCTCACGGCGATCCAAGAGGCCAAGAGAGGCCCCCAAAGGCCCCCAAACGGTCCCCAAGAGGCCTCCAAATTGCCTCCACGAGGCCACCGAGAGGCCTCCCACGAGATCCCAATGAACATCCAATCTTCGTACCCGCAACCCAGGCACGGTGGCGGGATGGGCCAAAGTCCATTAGATCCGCCGCCCCCTGCTTGCAGGGGTGCACGGCGTGCTGGATGTTTCAGGTTTTGGTTTTGGTTCTTTTTCTAAAAGAACTCCCCAGTGGGCTCCGGCCCGTCCCGCCGGGGTCCCGGGAGGAAGCCGAAAACACCTCAATCCGGAAAACAAATCCTCCAAAAACGGCCGTTTCGCTCGGGACATCCTCAACAAATCGCGAAGATGGCCCAAGATGGCCTCCAAGTCCGCCCGAGATGGTCCAAGACGGCCTCCAAAACGGCCCAAGAGAGTCCAAGACGGCCCAAGACGGCCCAAGAGGCCCCCCAGAGGCCTCCCAGACGGCCCAAGAGGCCTCCAAGAGGTCCTCCAGGAGAGTCCGAAGAGGCCAAAATCATTGATTTTCCCTTGGTTTTTGAAGGATTTTGGCATTTGCGCCTTTTCGGCTCTCCGACGGCTCAAGACGGCCCAAGAAGCCCCCAAGATCGCCCAAGAGGCCCCCAAGAGAGCCCCCTGATGGCCCAAGTGGCCTCCAAGATGGCCCCTAGAGGGCCCCAAGACGGCCCAAGAGGCCTCCAACACGCCCAAGATGGCCTCCAAGACGCCCAAGATGGCCTCCAAGACGGCCCTGGAGCGCCCCAAGAGGGTCCCCCGTTGGCCCAGAAAGGCCCCCAAAACGGCTCCCGACGGCGTCAGACGTGCCAGGAACCCACCAAGATGGCCGAAGTTGGCTCGAAGCTGGCCCAAAAGGGCCCAAGAGGCCCCCAAGAGGGCCTCCAGGAAGGCCAAAAGATGCCAAAATCACTGATTTTCCCAAGGTTTTTGATGGATTTGGGCATTTCCCTTTTTTCGGCCTTCCGACGGCCCGAGACGGCCCAAGAGCCCCCAAAGATCGCCGAAAGATCGCCCAAGAGGCCTCCAAGACGGCGACGATGACCATCAAGACGCCCACGTGTTCCCCGAAGGCTTTCCAAACCGATTCGGGGAACACATGGTCCGATGGCTTGGCAGGTCTGGCCTCAACGTTCGGCCACATAGGCGCTTCCACAAAGGCAGGGGGCGGCGGTGATTCGCCGTAGGCGTCTTCGATCCGCCGCCCCCTGCTTGCAGGGGTGCACGGCGTGCTGGATGATTCAGGTTTTGGTTTTGGTTCTTTTTCTAAAAGAACTCCCCAGTGGGCTTCGGCCCGTCCCGCCGGCCACCCGCGCGTTTCCCAAAATGCGTCTGTCAATGCCCAAAAACGGCCGTTTCGCTCGGGACATCCTCAAAAAATCGCGAAGATGGCCCAAGATGGCCTCCAAGTCCGCCCGAGATGGTCCAAGACGGCCTCCAAAACGGCCCAAGAGAGTCCAAGACGGCCCAAGACGGCCCAAGAGGCCCCCCAGAGGCCTCCCAGACGGCCCAAGAGGCCTCCAAGAGGTCCTCCAGGAGAGTCCGAAGAGGCCAAAATCATTGATTTTCCCTTGGTTTTTGAAGGATTTTGGCATTTGCGCCTTTTCGGCTCTCCGACGGCTCAAGACGGCCCAAGAAGCCCCCAAGATCGCCCAAGAGGCCCCCAAGAGAGCCCCATGATGGCCCAAGTGGCCTCCAAGATGGCCCCTAGAGGGCCCCAAGAGGGCCCAAGAGGCCTCCAACACGCCCAAGATGGCCTCCCAGACGCCCAAGATGGCCTCCAAGACGGCCCTGGAGCATTCCAAGCGGGCCCCAAGTCGGCCCATAGAGGCCCCCCAAACGGCTTCCGACGGCTTCAGACGTGCCAGGAACCCACCAAGATGGCCGAAGTTGGCTCGAAGCTGGCCCGAGACGGCCCAAAAAGCCCCAAAGATCGCCCAAAGCTTGCCCAAGAGGCCTCCAAGACGGCCAAGATGACCTTCAAGATGCCCACGTGTTCCCCGAAGGCTTTCCAAACCGATTCGGGGAACACGTGGTCCGATAGCTTGGCAGGTCTGGCCTCAACGTTCGGCCACATAGGCGCTTCCAAAAAGGCAGGGGGCGGCGGTGATTCGCCGTAGGCGTCTTCGATAGTTGAGGCCAGCGTTCTGACGAGAGCACCATTGCCAATCAGAGAGTGGCTGACGCTCAAGTGGCAGCACCATACACAGCGAGTACACGGCTGGCGCTGCAGCGAGGTCATCATTCCCAATTCGCTGAGGCGGCAGCACCATTCCCAATCAGGGATGTGTCGCTGTTACCATTCCACAAGCACGGCTACTACTAGTACTAATACTACTACAACTACGACGAAGGGAACATCCAACACCACTTTTCAAAATAACCCGTACAGCGCGCACAAATATGTGAAACTTTTCGCGCGACGGTCATCCCTGAGATCCCGCACGCAGAGCGCGCGCACATCTTTGCTACGGCCACCCATCCTCGGACAATCCCGCGGGGACCGGGGCACGTGCATACACACACATGGACCCCCTCAACTCTGCCTGGGCTTTATATACCTACAGCACCATCGAAATGAAACTGTTTTACGCCATTGCGACTACATATGACGGACTTTGTTCCAGAGGTAAAATGAGGGTAACGAACGATTGCTCGAAGCATTGAGTGATTGTGTGAGTCCGTGATGGAAGGGAACACCCTGTAAAGAGAATAGCGGTCATGAGATGGTTTATGAGTGCAGTGATGGATTACGTACTTCAAAATTCAAACAGGCGGAGTATGTTTTAATGTTTTGCAGCTGCGCTGCTCTATACCACAATGAAGCGCAGTCGGCCTCAGCTATGGGTCCAGGCTGCACTCGCGTACGGCGCTTGCAAGCAACCCTCGAGAAATGGCCATAGAGGGGCAGCACGCATCGGGCATGTGAAAACTAACATCATGATACCCTGCGCACAACCGTCGCCAAAGGCCCAGGGTGACGCGGATGATGTGTTCACCGTGCGCCTGAGCGGCAATGCTGTGATCATGACGCGAGAGAAACGGCGATGCCGGATATGCACTGAAGAAGCAAACAACGCGAGATAGCCAACCAAAAATGAATCGAGAGATGCAACTGAAAAAATTGTAACTACCGCTGGATCCTATCGTGACGAATCATCCGAGAGGAGCGTCCTCGAACTCCGTCTTCATAGCCTCGGAGTGGACCTCGCACGCGGCGTGCCAGGGGCAGCGACAATGGATGCCATCAGGATGCTCGTCTGCCTCTGGCCTGGCCACTCCTAAAAGCGCAAACTCGCCAGAATATTGGCAAGGATTCCACCACATTGATCCGCCACTCGTATCCATACAAACTTCTTTGGACCACTCCGTGCACAAGCGGGAAGCTCCCACTGCTCCCCGCCAAAGATCATCCTCTTCTTCCCTTCCTTCCTCGTGTTCTTACTCCTGCACCCTCCCCCTCGTTGTCCTCCTCATCCTCCTCCCACCTAATCTAAAATCTGGCTTTCAAGCACCGCCTTCGGCATGTCCACCCGAACAAACACGAGAGCTTCCGTGTCTACTACTGCCGACGTGGTGCAACCACCATGGGAGGGAGGGAAGGGGAAGTGAGGGAGGAGCGAGAGGGAGGGATAAGAGAGGGAGGCGAAGGTTGAGGAGAAGAGGGATGCGAGGGGAGGTAGGGATGGAGTGTACGAGGAGGAAGACAAAAGACAGGATAGACGGGCGAAGGCAGGGTGGGAAGGCAGGAAGGGCAGGAGGGAGGAGAGAAAGAGAGACCGAGGGAATTCGTGCAAAGCTGGAGCACACGATATGAGGCCTTCTGGCACTTGCCGATGTCCCTCTTCGTGCTGTGAAACAGGTCCTCGTGCTGAGGACAGAAGCCCAACAAGTAGTGCTTGCAAATGTTGTCTTCCTCGCGGCGGCAAGCGGCAATTTTCGTGTCGAGCTGTCGCTGCCGCCCGCCGGCAAGTCCTGCGAACCACGACCTGCGTCGGAAAGAAGGCATCGGCGCCCCTGGCGTTCCCCCCACGGGGAGGGAGGAGGGGAAGAGGCGACGATGGAGGAGTAAGGAGGGAGGCGTTGGAGGGAGAGGAGTGGGATTTGGAATCGGAGAAGGAGGAGGAAGAGGAGAAGAGGAGGAAGAGGAGGAAGAGGAGGAAGAGGAGGAGAGGGAGGAGAAGGAGGAGGAAAAACATGAGGAGGAAAGCATGTGCATATCATATGGTGAGGAGGAGACAGGAAGCAGGAATACAAGAGGAAGGGACAAGAGAATACGTAAAGCAGGAGGAAAAGGCAGAACGAGGTGCAGGGGGTATGAGTGGGGCGAGGCAAGAGGGGGGGTGGGCAATGCAGGAGGAGGGCGAGGAGGTGATGACGATGGGGGGGAGAGGCGGAGAATAAGAGCAGGGTGTGGAGGGGGAAGCGAGGGCCCATTGTATGTTTAGGTTTTCCTCCCTCCAAGGGAAAAAGCCAAACCAAGGAGGGCCCGAAACCTCGCCCTTCGAACCCTGCCGGAGTGCTCGCGTCTCTGATACTCCTCATCTTCGCACGACCCTGCGCTCCTGCCACCTCCCTCTTCCCTCCTCCATCACTCTCTCCCTCATCCCTCATCGCTCGTCCCTCCTCCTTCTCCTCCTTTTCCTCCTCCTCCTTCTCCTCACCCTCATTCTCATCCTCCTCCTCCTCCTCATCCCAGTCCTCATCCTCATCCAAATTCTCATCCTCCTCCTCCTCCTCATCCCAGTCCTCATCCTCATCCTCATCCCGATCCTCCTCCTCCTCTTCCTCTAACTCCTCCTCCTCCTCCTCCTCATCATCATCATCAACATCTTCATCCTCATCCGCATCCTCATCTTCATCGTCATCCTCCTCCTCATCCTCATCATCAACATCATCATCATCATCATCATCATCATCATCATCATCAGCATCCTCATCCTCATCGTCATCATCATCATCATCATCATCATCAACGTCATCATCATCACCATCACCATCATTATCGTCATCATAATCATCATCGTCATCATCATCGTCATCATCATCGTCATCATCATCCTCATCCTCGACCTCCTCAACCTCCTCCTCCTCCTCCTCCTCATCAGCATCATCGTCATCGTCATCGTTATCGTCATCGTCATCGGCATCGTCATCGTCATCGTCATCCTCCTCCTCCTCCTCCCAATCCTCATCCTCATCCTAATTTTCATCCTCATTCTCATCCTCATCATCGTCATCGTCATCATCATCATATTCATCATCCTCATCCTCATTATCATCATCATCATCATCATCATCATCATCATCATCATCATCATCATAGATGTCATCATTATCATTACCATCACCATCACCATCACCATCACCATCACCACCATCATCTTCATCGTCATCATCGTCATCATCAGAATCAGCATCGTCACCATCATCGTCATCCTCATCCTCCTCAACCACATCCTCATCCTCATTCTAATCCTCATCAGCATCAACATCATCATCACCATCACCATCATCATCAGATATCATCAGCATGATCATCGTCATCGTCATCGTCGTCGTCATCATCATCACCATCATCAGCATCATCATCATAAGCATCATCCTCATCATCATCGTCATCATCTCCGTCACCAGTATCGTCCTCCTCATCATCATCATCATCATCATCATCATCATCATCATCCTCGTCAACAGCATCATCAAAACCATCACCACCAACACGATCACAATCACCATCACCATCATCATCATCATCATCGTCATCATCATTACCGTCTTCATTATCAAACGCATCAGCATCATCATCATCACCATCATCAGCATCATCAACATCAACACCATCATCACTACCATCACCATCGCCATCGCCATCGCCATCACTATTGCCATTACCATCATCATCATCATCATCAACATCATCATCATCATCATAAACATAAACATCATCATCATCATAACCATCATACTCATCCTCATCCTCATCCTCATCCGCATCCTCCTCCCCATCATCATCAACATCATCATCACCATTATCACCGTCATCTTCATCATCATCATAATCAGCATCACGATCATCTTCGTCATCATCACCATTCTCATCGTCATCATCCTCATCCTCATCCTCGTCATCCTCCTCATCCTCATCGTCATCCCCATGGTCAACAGCATCATCACCATCATCACCATCACCATTACCATCATCATCATCATCATCCTTATCATTGTCGTCATTATCACTATCAAGAATAGCATCAGCATCAGCATCAGCATCATCATCATCAGCATCATCATCGTCATCGTCATCATCGTCATCATCATAATCATCAGCATCAGCAGTATCATCATCATCAGGGTCATCATCATCATCATCATCACCATCATCGCCATCATCATAATGACAATCGTCATCCTCATCATCGTCATCATCATCGCTAGCATCATCATCATCGCTATCATCATCATCATCATCATCATCAGGATCATCGTCATCAGCATCGTTTTCATCGTCATCGTCATTATCCTCATTATGATCCTCATCCTCCTCACTATCATGAGCATCACCATCACCATCATCGTCAGCATCGTCATCATAATCATCATCAGCAACATCAATATCAACATCATCACCATCACCACCACCATCACCATCACCATCACCACCACCACCATCACCATCACCATCACCATCACCATCACCATCACCGTCACCGTCACCGTCACCGTCACCATCACCATCACCATCACCATCACCATCACCATCACCATCACCATCACCATCATCATCATCATCATCATCATCATCATCATCATCATCATCATCATCATCATCATCATCATCATCCGTCGGTCCTCGTCAGCTGCAAATCATCCATGTTATCGTTATCGTCATGCTCCTCGTCGTGTTTCTTGCCGCGTCATCCATCCTGAGGGGCGCCTGGGTGACGCTTTCGAGCAGCAGTCATCGCCTACGCCTTGCTCCGAGCATACTCCAAACACCACACTGGACGACGAAATACCCTGGAGCTGAACGCGACAATTGAATCATTTCGCCGTCTCGTTCATCGCTATAGACCTCTAAATTCGCATCCCTCCTCCCTTTCCTTCTCCTTGCTCAACTGTACTCCTTCCTGCCTCCAGGACAGGAGGGGGGCGAGGATGAGAGGGACAGGGTGGTAGAGAGATGTAGAGAGAAAGGCAGCGAGGAAATACGGAGGTGGGTCATGAGGAAGCCGACGGTCAGGAGGTGGACGAGGACGAACCGGCGTAATGCTCGAAAATTGCAATCGTGATATGTTGAGCTGGAGTTGCAGAATACTTCCCGCACACATAAGCGTGTTGCTGGATGTGCAAAATGACTGAAACACGCCATGTTTGAACTATGAATTGCAGGCGCATGTTCCGTTGACTAGTTGGGGCCCACGGTGGGTCGGATGGCCGTCATTGTAAAGGATTGCTACGTGGCAGCCGTGTTGATGTGGTTTTGCCTGGGACGACTGGCTTTGCGAGCTGTCGACAGGTGCGGTCCGCCTGACAATCTGCTTACGCAGGTGTGAAACACGAGATTCACAAAATATGGCTATTCGATAAACGTTCTCCTCATGAGCTAGCTCATTACTCAAAGAGGGGACCCCGCATGAGAACCCAACTTCCAGCTTAAGCACGAATGCAGCTAGAAATATCTGTAAGACTCGGGACGAGTTAGCCGGGTCGAACGAGTTAGGGAGCCCCACCCGATTCGGCGAGCGAGACGTGCGCCGCGCCCACGCGGGAACGTCACTTCCAGGAGGATACGCACTGAGCTTGGACGAGGGCGACGACTCGCCGCCCACGCGCGACCCCGTCCTCAACAACTTGGCGAGTGGACGCCGAGGCGGGAGCGCCACTGTCAGGCAAAAATCTGCGCGGCGCCGAAGCGAGAACGACGTTTTCGCCCGCTCGTGCGTGGACACATTGGCGAGCGAAAAACGTGCGCCGCGCCCGATCGGGATCTCTATCCTCAGGAAACATAAGCTCGGCGCCGACATTTCTCCATTACGAGCGCGATGTGAGCCCCGTCCCATTCACGCCACGCATTTTGCAACGTCGACGCCAACACGTCCATGTTGAAAGGAGAAACACCGACTTTGAATTGTTGTTTACAACTCTGATGGACAGGGCCCCGATTGACGGGCCATCGGCGGGCTAGGTGCCAGCCTTGGAGTGTATACGAAGAGGGAGTCAGGACAGGGTATGCGTTTAGGAGCGCAATCAACCATGCAAAGAATGGTGTGCGAGAGAAAGGGGGCGAGGGAGGGAGGGAGGATGAGACGATGATGAGGAGGACTCTGTATCTGGGACCCTCTGTAAGTCACAACGTGTTATGATGATGATGATGCTGATGCTGATGATGATGATGATGATGATGATGATGATGATGATGATGATGATGATGATGATGATGACGATGACGATGACGATGATGATGACGACAAGGATGAGGAGGAAGATGAGGGGGAGGAGGAGAAGGAGGAGGGAGAAGGAGGAGCAGCAGGAGCAGCAGGAGCAGGAGGGGAGGGAGGGAGGGCGGGCGGGCGGGAGGGAGGGAGGGAGGGAGAGAGAGAGGGAAAGAGGAGGAGGAGGAGGAGGAGGAGCAGGAACAAGAGGAGGAGGGGCCAGACAGGCAGGAGGGGAAGGGAAGGAGAATGAGGGGGGGAGGAGGGTGAAGATGAAGGAGAATGATACTGATGATGATGATGATGATGATGATGATGATGATGATGATGATGATGATGATGATGATGATGACGAGGAGGAGGAGGAGGGGGAGGAGGAGGGAGGAGGAGGAGGAGGAAGGGGAGGAATAGGAGGAGGAGGAGGAGGTGGAGGAGGAGGAGGAGGATAACGAGGAGGAGGAGGGCAGCAGGAGGGATAGGAAGAGGGGGAGGAGAGGAGGGAGAGGAGAAGGAGGATGAGGAAGACATAGAATACGAAGAGGAAGAGGAGGACGGACGAGGAGTGGGGGATGAAAAACGTGAGAATTATGAAGAGTGGGAGGAGGACGAAGACGAGGAGCAGGAGGGGTAGGAAACTGAAAAGTATGTTTCAATCAAACAGTTGTCTGGAAGAGGCGGTTGAAACATATGACAAGGAAAAAGATACCCGAGAGACAGAAAGGGGGGACGAAGAGTCGGAAGACCGCGGGGAGTGTGGTGGGGAATATCAGGAAAGGGAAGAGGAGGGGGATGATGAGGAAGCGGAACATGAGAAGGGGGCCAAGCGACAACAAATTCGTGCCGATAGCCGACTCGGGCCGTGGGGGGGGGACAGACTCTCCCTGGCAGTGAAATCACAGGCGGATCCATCAACATTTTAGCGGTAAAATATCAAACGGTACGCTTTTACACGTTAATTGGTTGCCGCTGCAGACTCTAACCAGAAGGTGGGGACCCTTCGGGGGCAGCTCCCGCTCAAAAGTTCATTACGTACGCGGACCCCGCTCGAGGTATCCTCACAATACGCTCAAACATGGGGCTCCCGCTTAAGCCCCCTCAATATTCAGGCGACAACATGTTAAACCAAACATGCTGTTTAAGTTTGCCGATGGCTAACTCGGACTGCATACTACATATGATCCTGGGCTCGGGGCGGCCCACGCCTGCCCCCACCCCTAAAGATGGGATGGGTCTCAGGCTCAGGGTTCCTCGGGCTCCCCCTGATGGGATGGGGGGGACGACCACGACGACGACAACGACGACGACAACGACGACGACAACGACGACGACAACGATCACGACCACGACGACCTCAGATCTCTGCCGGAGGTCGACCGCCTTGGCTCCCTGAAGCACCGCAACAGCACGCCACACCCAGAGGGAGACGCACATGCACACGCACACGCACACACACAGGCAGACGCGCACAAGCGCACACGCGCACGCATAGACGGACAGACGCACAGACGCACAGACGCACAGACGTACACACGCAGACACACAGACACACAGACACACAAACGCATAGACACACAGACACATGCGCATACACACATACACATAATGAACACAAGCATAGTGGGGACGGAACGAGGAGTGGAGGAAGAGGTAGGTCAGGGGAATGACAACTGGGTATCATACACAGAAACAGCAGGGATCATGGCATGGGATACTAGAGTAAGGATGGATGGAAGGCGCCGATTAGCGATAAGGGAAGGATCAGTCAGGACGGAGGAGGTGTGCAGGGAGAGGGATGCTGGAGGAATAAAGACGGATCAGAGAGGGAGGCGGGTGGAGGAGGCAGGAGGGAGAAGCCAGGATGGAGGGAGGATGGAGGAGTGTGACCTTGCGGGAGCGGCGGGGCGGCTGCGCTCGGCGGAGGTCCAAGAAGTTTCTGCCCTTCCTCTTCGCGGCCTCCTTGCGGTCCACGTTGCGATGATTCCCCTCCACTCTTCGATTAAGGGCGGGACAGGGAAGGGGGTGTGGCTAGGGAGCACGGGTGCTATGCGCCAAGAGCTTAGGGAGCACGTTTCACCAGCACTTCCCTTGGGAACGTTCGGCGGCGCGTTTGAATCAAGGGGGGGCCCCTCCCCGAACTTTCAGCGCCGTCGAACAGAACCGGAGCCCCCCACCCCCCCGAACGGAACCCCCCCACCTCTGGCGGCGGCGCAAGCGCCGGAGGCGGCGGCGGCGGCGGCGGCGGCGGCGCCCGCGCCCACGCCCGCGCCCGCGTCCACGCCCACGCCCACGCCCACGCCCACGCCCACGCCCACGCCCACGCCCACGCCCACGCCCATACCCACGCCCGCGCCCACGCCGGCGCCCGCGCCCACGCCCGCGCCCGCGCTCACGCCCACGCACACGCCCACGCCTTCGCCCAGGCCCACACCCACACCCCCGCCCAAGCCCACGCCCACGCCGACTCCCACACCCACGCCCACGCCCACACTCACACCCGCAGCCACACTGACACCCACGCCCATACCCACGCCTACGCCCATGTCCACGCCCACGCTCACACCCACGTCCACACCCACACCCACAACCACACCCACACACCCACATCCATAACACCACGACGCACGCACGCAACGCAACGCACGTACGCACGCATACCAACTAACTTGACTATGCACACAACACACATACACATGCACACACACACACATACACGTACACACAAACACACTTTTGGGGGGGCGTCGCGGCCCCGCGCGCTGCGTCGAGGCGTAGAACCCGCACACACACACACATACAACGACATACACACACCCACACCCACAGCACCACGACGCACGCACGCAACAACGCAAGCCCGCACTCACGCACACCTATCAACACACATACACACGTACACACAAACACGAACACGCCGACGCCCACACCCACGACCGCGCACGCGCCCACCCCGACACCCACCCCCGCACCCACACCAGCACGCACACCCACACCCACACCCACACCCGCACCCACACAAACACACACACAAACCCGCATCCACACCCACACTCACATCGACACCGACGTCCACCCCGACGTCCACGTCCACGCCCACGCTCACGCCCACTCCCGCGCCCGCGCCCACGCCCACGCCCGCGCCCACCCCCACCCCCACACCCACGCCCACGCCCACTCCCACTCCCACGCCCGCGCCTCGGCGAACGCCCACGCCCATGCCCATGCCCGAGCAGACGCCCACGTCCGCGCCCACGCCCGCGCCCGCGCCTGCGGCTGCGCCCACGCCCACGCCCACGTTCACGCCTATGGCGCCACGCCCGCGCCCACGCCCACGCCCACCCACGGCCCCACCCACACCTACGCCCACGCCCACACCTTCACCAACACTTGCAGCCTCACCCACACCCAAGCCCACGCCCATGCCCACACCCACGCTCACGCGCACCCCCGCGCCCACACCCGCGCACACGCCCACGATCACACCCACGCCCATGCCCACGCCCACGCCCGCGCCCACGCTCACACCCACCCCCCACACCCACACGTACGACCGCCCCCACGCCCACGCTAACGATCATGCCCTCACGCACCCCTCCCCGCCTGCTCAGCGCCCTCGTCCCCCGCACCCCCCCGCACCCGCGCGCCCCCCGCCAGCGCTCTGGAGGGGGGAGGCTCGGCTTGGCTTGACAACGACTCTAGCAGGCCACGTGGACCAAGGCAGGCACGAGCGTAGCCCTCTTTATTTCAACCCAACACATGAGACTACAAATGACATGCATGGAATGTAGCTCTTATCTTCCCGGAAGATATATCAGGATAACGTACAGAGAACAAGACGAATAAGCAATCCAAGCAAGATAATCGCGACAACCAAAGTCATCAAATGTGTAAGCATACGAATCATTGTGAGATGAGTGAGCATGCCAATGCAAAGGGGGAGGCGCCGCCTCATTCAGAGGCCCGCCCTCACTCCACTCCATTCACGCCGCCCTCGCGGAATGCTAGAGGCAGGGGGCCGGGGGAGGGGAGGGAAGCGTACGGACGGCGCAACCCACGCCTGCGCGCACGCGCCCAAACCCACACTCACGCCCACGCCCGCCGACGCTAGCGCCCGCACCCACACCCACGCCCACGCCACGCGCCCGCGCCCACGCCCACACCCACACCCACGCCCACGCCCACGCGCACGCCCAAGCCCGCGCCCACACCCATGCCCACGCCCACGCCTGCGCCAACACCCGCGACCGCGCCTGCCCCACGCCCGCGACCGCGCCTGCGCCGGCGCCGGCGCCGGCGCCCACGCCCACGCCCCCTCGCCCACGCACACGCCCGCGCCCGCACCCAAGCCTACACCCACGCCCACACCCACAACCAGAACCAGATCATCAACACCCACGCCCACACCCACACCAATACCCACACTCACGCCCACGCCTAGGCCCACCCCCACGCGTACGCCCACACCCACGCCCACCCACACCCACAACCACACCCACACCCACGCCCGCGCCCACGTTCACGCTCACGCCCACGCCCACGCTCGCATCCACACCCACGCCCACACCCACACCCACACCCACACCCACGCCCACGCCCATGCCCACGCCCAAGCCCACGCCCACACCGAAAGCCACACTCAAACTCACGCGCACACCTAAACCTTGATCCACACCCACACCCGCGCCCACGCCCACGCCCACGCCCCACGTCCACGCCCGCGCCCACGCCCATGCCCACGCCAGCACCCACGCCCACGCCCACGCCCACGGTCACAATCACGAGCATGCGCACGCGCACGCGGACGCCCACCACACCAGCGCCCACGAACACGTCCACGTCCACGCCCACGCCCATGCCCATGCCCACACTCAAACTCACACCCACACCTACACCTTGACCCACACCCACGCCCGCGACCACGCCCACGCCCACGCCCGCGTCCACGCCCACCTCCGCGCCCAAGCCCAAGTCCACGCCCACGCCCGCGCCCGCGCCCACGATCACGCCCAACCCAACACCAATACCCACGCCCACTCCCGCGCCCACGCCAACGCTCACGCCCACGCCCACGCCCACACCCACACCTTCACCTCACGCCCATACCAACACCCAAGCCCATGCCGACGTCCACTCCCACACCCACTCCTGCATCCACACCCACACCCACACCCCACCCCATACCCACACCCACCCCACACCCACACCTACGACCGCGCCCACGCAAACGATCGCACACTCCCACAACCCTCCCCGCCTGCTCAGCGCACTCCTCCCCCCCCGCCCCCCCGCCGCCCCCACGCGCCCCCCCGCCAGCGCTCTGGAGGGGGGAGGCACCGCCCCATTCAGGTGCCAGCCCTCCCTCCGCTCCATCCACTCCGCCCTCGCGGAGCGCCGAAGGCACGGGGGGGGTGGAAGCGCGCGGACGGCGCAACCCCCGCGGGCGCCACGCTCACGCCCACGCCCACGTCCACGCTCGCGCCCACACCCACACCCAAACCCACACCGATACCCACGCCCACGCCCGCGCCCCCGCCGAAGCCCACGCCCCCGCCGACGCCCACGCCCAAGCCCACGCCCACGCCAACGCCCAAGCCCACGCCCACGCCCACGCTCACGACTGCGCTCACGCCCACGACCGCGCTCACGACCGCGCCCGCGCCCACGCCCACGTCCCCACGCATACGCCCACGCCAGCAACCACGCCCACGCCCACGCCCACACCCACACCCACACCCACGTCCACGCCCTCGCCCCCGAGCGCGCCCACACCCACGCCCACGCCCACACCCACGCCCACCCCGAAACCCGCACCCACACCTACACACCCACACATCCACATCCACACCCGCGCCTGCGCCTGCGCCTGCGCCTGCGCGCGCCCACACCCACGCCCACGCTCACGCCCACACCCACACCCACGCCCACGCCCACGCCCACGCCCACGCCCCGTCCTCGTCGCCACTCCCCGCCGCCGCCGGCAGCCGGCGCCGGCGCCGGCGCTAGCCGGGGGGGCCCGCCCACTTCCGACCCTCCCCCCAAGCGCCTACAGAACGCGCTCTCTCCAAAATCTCGACCCAGTATCACTCGTCGACTAGATACGACGGTGATGACCCATTATTTACCACAGCATGTGCCTAGAGCGAACTGGCGATGAATGAACCGGAGGAAAACGGAAGAGTAGGCGCACAAACAGGAGACAGGAGAGTCCTCCAACAAGTAGATAGACGCCAAGACGTCTCCAGTAGCCCCGCGCAAAGAAAACGATATCTTGGAGACGTCTCGCTTTCCGAATACAGGAGCAGGAGTCAGGGAAGGCCCAAACAAATCCATTCACTGGCGGTGCCGGGAGGGAAGAAGGTGTCCTGGCGCGACGGTGCCAATTACTGCTGTGGTTCAGACACGGCAGAATCCCACCAGCCCTTTGGGCGTGAGTGGTGTAGAGAGCCCGCTCTGTCCTCAACCCCCCTTCTTCCCCTTCGGGGAGGGGTTTACCCCTCCCCCTACCCCCTCCCCCTGGACCTGGAGAGGGAGTCCGGGGTGGTGTCGGGGGGGTCCATTTCGACTCCTGGGAGGGCCAAAAAACGACGACCTTCACGAGGATTCTGGCCCCGACGGGGGGAGGGAGTTTGGCCCCTCTGCTCTTCTTTGAAGCCAAGATCATTGATTTTACTACGGTTTTGGCCCCACTTTGGCGTCCTGAGGGGGTCGCGCTCATCTTCCCTCATAGCAAAATCATTGATTTTACGAAGGTTTTGGGCTCATTTTGTCCTTTTCAGGGCGCAGCTCTCCTTTGCGCTTCTGAGGAGGTCGCAAGAGGCCCCAAGATGGCCCCAAGAGGCTCCCAGGAGGCTCCCAAGAGGCCTCCAAGAGACCCCCCAGAGGCCCCCAAGCGGCCCCAAGAGGCCTCCAAGAGGCCCCCAAGAGGCCCCCAATAGGCCTCAAGAGGCCCCAAGAGGCCCCCAAGAGGCTCCCCAGAGGCCCCCAAGAGGCCCCCAAGAGGCCCCAAGAGGCTCCAAGAGGCCCCACGAGGAGCCCGAACGACTCACACCAGGACGAGGGGCCCGAACGACTCACACCACGAAGAGCCCGAACGACTCACACCAGGAGGAGGGGCCCGAACGACTCACACCAGGACGAGGGGCCCGAACAACTCACACCACGAGAAGCCCGAACGACTCACACCAGGACGAAGAGCCCGAACGACTCAACACGACGAAGAGCCCGAACGACTCACACCAGGAAGAAGGGCCCGAACGACTCACACCAGGACGAGAGGCCCGGAGATATGCGGGGGCAGGCGGAAACACGCCTGAAAAACACGACTGTCGGCATGCTTCGCAAGAGTTGCTGTTTTGAGATGGGCTGGTGGGGATACGCGAAGCGTGAAGAATTACTGCTGTGGTTCAGACACGGCAGTGCCAATTGAGCGACGTTGCCGTGATTCACCTGTCCTCAGAAAGGGCAGGAACAGCTGAAACGACTCAAGAGGCCCTGGAAAGGCTCAACCGACAGTCATTGGCGTGCGTACCTGAACGGGAATATTTATAACTAGCATTTTCCCATTTTTCCTGGCCAACACTTAGGGAACAATAGACATGCATACGTTCTTGGGAGCCTTGGGATTCAGAGATTATTGCGTTGCCGCCCGTTCCTGAGCCTTGGCTAAGCCTTGGTATCAGGAACTTATTACGTCACCGCTCTCTGCTGGGAGCCTTGGTCTTATCAGCTTGTTTACGTCACCGTTCGTTCTTGGGAGCCTTGGTGTGAAGAGCTTTTTGCGTGACCGATCGCTCTGGGCTTCTCTGGGCCTGCGTGGCAGTCCTATTGGGGCCCTTTTCAGGCCGTCCTGGTGGCCTCTTGGGGGCCTCTTGGGGCTTCTTGGGGGTCTGTGGGGGCCTCCTGGGAGTGTCTTGGGGCGAAAGGCTCGAGGTTCGGGTTCGTGGTGCCCCTCTTGGGGCCGTCTTGGGGCTCTCTTGGGCCGTCTTGGGCGCCTCTTGGGCCGTCTTGGCGCCCTCTTGGGCCGTTTATGGGGCCTCTTGGGAGCCTCTTGGGCGGGTCTTGGGGGCCTCTTGGACCGTCGTCGATGCCGTGAAAGCCGAAAAGCCGTGCATGCTAAAAATGGACGTTTTCCTATAGAAAATCGAAGCGACAAATCGATGATGTTGACCTCCTGATGGCCTCGTGTGGCGCCTCTTGGGGGCCTGTTGGGGCTTCTTGGGGGGCTGTGGGGGCCCCCGGGGAGCGTCTCGGGGCGATAGGCTAGAATTTTCGGTTCGTGGTCTCCCTCTTGGGGCCGTCTTGGGCCGTCTTTGGCGCCTCTCGGGCCGTCTTGGCGCCCTCCAGGGCCGTTTTGGGGGCCTCTTGGGAGCCTCTTGGGCCGTCTTGGGGCGGTCTTGGGGGCCTCTTGGGCCGTCGTCAACGCCGTGAAAGGCGAAAAACCGTACATGCTAAAAACGCACGTTTTCTTATAGACAATCTATGATTTGGGCCTCTTGGGGGCCCGCTTGGGACGACCCTTGGGCGCCTCTTGGGACGTCTTGGGGGCCTCTTGGGACGTCTCGGGGCTGTCTTGGGCGGTCTTGGACTCTTCTGGGACGTGCAAGAGGGGAGATCCGAAAAACATGCAACAACCCAATGGAAAACCTCCAAAGCGGCCATTCGGGCCCATTCGTGCGCGGTCCTGGAAGGCGGGCGCGGTCTTACAAGGCCGGGATGACGCACACTTTTTGCGGCTTGCTTCAAGAGAAGAACAAGAGAGAGAGAGAGAGAGACAGAGAGACCCCACGTTTCCCTGCGCGCCCCGCGAGGACTGACCTTAGGCCTTGACCATAGGCCACAGGGTCGGATGTCTCCGGGGGGTTGTGCTTTTTCTGCCTGCGAGCTTTTTTGGCCGGGTCTTTTGGTGGGTAACACGCTTCGTGGCGTCACAGTGGCGGGGTGAGACGACGGTGACACGACGGTGGCTGGGGGGGGTGACGACCTTGGCTGGGGGTGGGACGACGGTGAAGCGACGGTGGCTGCGTGGGACGACGAAGGATTTGGGGGAGTCTCATGCTTTCCTGTACTCAGAATTCGCTCTCGGAGGGTTGGCAGCAACAAAAACCCATCGGGCCTGGAAATCAAGCCCGAAGGATCTTTGGGTTCTCGTGCATTCCTGTGCTCGGATTTCACTTTCGGGGAATCGGCGGCAGCGAAAATCCATCGGGCCTGAAAATTAAGCCCGACGGATTTGGGTGAAATCACGCTTTCCTGTACTCAAATTCGCTCTCGGAGGGTCGGCAGCAGCGAAAACCCTCGGGCCTGGAAATCAAGCCCGAAGGCTTTGGGTTCTCATGCACTGTGGATTTCACTTTCGGGGAATCGGGCAGCGAAAATCCATCGGGCCTGAAAATTAAGCCCTACGGATTTGGGGGAATTTCACGCTTTCCTGTACTCAGAATTCGCTCTCGGAGGGTGGGAAGCAGCGAAAACCCATCGGGCCTGGAAATCAAGCCCGAAGGATCTTTGGGTCCTCATGCATTCCTGTGCTCGGATTTCACTTTCGGGGAATCGGCGGCAGCGAAAATCCATCGGGCCTGAAAATTAAGCCCGACGGATTTGGGGGAATCTCATGCTTTCCTGTACTCAGAATTCGCTCTCGGAGGGTGGGAAGCAGCGAAAAACCATCGGGCCTGGAAATCAAGCCCGAAGGATCTTTGGGTTCTCATGCATTCCTGTGCTCGGGAAATCGGCGGCAGCGAACATCC
>CAUYUJ010003570.1:419556-487056 GCA_963575745.1 Prorocentrum cordatum
TGGTGCGTGGTGGTGGTGCGTGGTGGTGCGTGGTGGTGCGTGGTGGTCATGCGTGGTGGTGCGTGGTGGTCATGCGTGGTGGTGCGTGGTGGTCATGCGTGGTGGTCTTACTTGGTGGTCCGTGGTGGGGCACGTGGTGGGGTACGTGGTGGTACGTGGTGGCACGTGGTGGTCATACGTGGTGGTGCGTGGCGGTGGTGCGGTGTGGCACGTGGTGGTGGTACGTGGTGGTGCGTGGTGGTGCGTGGTGGTCATGCGTGGTTGTGCCTGGTGGTGCGTGGTGGTCATGCGTGGTGATACGTGCCGGTGGTGCGTGGTGGTGGTGCGTGGTGGTGGTGCGTGGTGGCACGTGGTGGCCATACGTGGTGGTGCGTTTCTGGCGCGTGGTGGTAGTGCGTAGTGGTGCGTGGTGGTCATGCGTGGTGGTACGTGGTGGCCATGCGTGGTGGTGCGTGGTGGTCATGCGTGGTGGCACGTGGTGGTGGTATGTGGTGGTCATACGTGGTGGTGCGTGGTGGTCATACGTGGTGGTGCGTGGTGGCCATGCGCGGTGGCGCGTGGTGGTGGAACGTGGTGGTGGTGCGTGGTGGTCATACGTGGTGGTGCACGGTGGTACTTGGTGGTGCGTGGTGGTGGTACCGGCGTCCCACCCCCATCCACCGCCGTCTCACCCACTAGCCGCCGTCTGTTCTCGCTCAGGCGGTGTGTGTGTGTGTATGATAGGATATGGCATGACACAGTGGGATGATGGGATTTTGTATGGTAGGTAGGGTGTGGCATGATGTGGTAAGGTATGGCATGGATGGGTAGGTATGGTGTGGTATGGTATTGCGTGGTATGTATGGTATGGTTGGTGCAATGAGTACCTTGGAAAAAAAAGGAAGGAGGGAGTAGGGGACAACTTCCGAGCACGGGACAGCATGCGATTTCCCCAGATCTTTCGGGCTCGATTTTCGGGCCCGATGAGTGTTCGCTGCCGCCCACCCTCGGAAGGATGAGATCCCCCCAAATCCTTCGGGCTCGATTTTCAGGCCCGATTGGTTTTCGCTGCCGCCGACCCTTCGAAAGCGATTTCGGAACGCAAAAAACAACACATTCTCCCAGATCAGTCGGGCTCGATTTTCAGGCCCGATGGGTTTTCGCTGCTGCCCACCATCCGAAACCGAATTCTGGGCACGTGAAAGCTTGAAACTCCCCCAATGTGTTCGGGCTCGATTTTCAGGCCCGATGGGTTTTCGCTGCCGTCGCCGTCGCCGTCGCCGCCACCCTCAATCCCCGTCGCCCCACCGTCGTCTCATCGTCTCACTCACCCAACCGCCGTCGTCTCACCCCCTAACCACCGTCGTCTCACCGCCCAACCACCTTCGTCCCACTATCGTCTCACCCCCCACCCACCGCCGTCTCACCCCCTAGCCACCGTCTGCCCTCGCTCAGGCATTATGTAAGTGTATGGTAGGATATGGTATGGTACTGTGGGGTGGTGAAGTTTTGTGTGGTAGGTATGGTTTGGCATGAGATGGTAAGGTATGGATTGGAGGGATGGGTGCGGTGTGGTATGGTATTGCGTGGTGTGTATGAATGTATGGCATGGCTGGTACGATGAGTACCTTGGAAAAAAAGGGGGGAAGGAACAAATTCCGAGCACGGGACAGCATGCGATTTCCCCAGATCTTTCGGTCTCGATTTTCGGGCCCGACGAGTGTTCGCTGCCGCCCACCCTCGAGGGGGCCCTAAGGATTCTTAAGGATCCTTAGGAACCCAGGGGGGTCTTCGGAGCCCTTAGGAATTCTTGAGAATCCTCCCGCTCAGGCGGGGCCTCCCTGGAGGGGTGTGAAAAACACGAAACCATGTAAATAGCATGGGTTTCCGATACAATCCTCGCTCAGGCGGGTCCCCTGTGGAGGGGCAGGAAAGACACGAAACCATGTAAATGGCATGGGTTTCCGATACGGGAGGGGCACGAAACCATGTAAATGGTATGGGTTGCCGATATTGTCCTCGCTTAGGCGGGGGCCCCCCTGGACGAGTGGGGGGGGGCACGAAACCATGTAAATAGTATGGGTTTCCGGTGCTGTCCTCGCTCAGGCGGGGCATCCCTGGAGGGGTGGGAATGGCACGAAACCATGTGAATAGCATGAGTTTCCGATGCTGTCCTTGCTCAAGCGGGGCCTCCATGTAAGGACGGGAAACGCACGAAACCATGTAAACAGTATAGGTGTCCGATATGGACGGTGCACGAAACCATGTAATTAACATGGGTGTCCGATACTGTCCTCGCCGAGGCGGGGCCTCCCTGGAGGGGTGGGAATGGCACGAAACAGTGTAAATAGCATGGATTTCCGATGTTGTCCTTGCGCTGGCGTGGCCTCCCTGGAAGGACGGGAAACGCACGAAACCATGTAAATAATTTAGGTGTCCGATATGGGCGGTGCACGGAACCATGTAAATAGCATGGGTGTCCGATGCTGTCCTCGCCGAGGCGGGGGCCTCCCTGGAAGGGGTGGGCGGGGCGCGAAACCATGTAGATAGTATGGGTTTCCGATGCTGTTCTCGCTCAGGCGGTGTGTAAGTGTATGGTAGGACATGGCATCGTACGGTGGGATGGTGAGGTTTTGTGTGGCAGGTATGGTATGGCATGATATGGTAAGGTATGGTATGGAGGGGTATGTACGGTGCGGTATGGTATTGCATGGTATGTATGGCACGGTTGGTATGATGAGCACCTTGGAAAAAAGAGGGGGAAGGAACAAATTCCGAGCACGGGACAGCATGCGATTTCCCCAGATCTTTCGGGCTCGATTTTCGGGCCCGATGAGTGTTCGCTGCCGCCCACCCTCCGAAGGATGAGATCCCCCCAAATCCTTCGGGCTCGATTTTCAAGCCCGATTGGTTTTCGCTGCCGCCGACCCTCCGAAGGCGAATTCGGAACGCAAAAAAACAACACATTCTCCCAGATCAGTCGGGCTCGATTTTCAGGCCCACCATCCGAAACCGAATTCTGGGCACGTGAAAGCTTGAAACTCCCCCAATGCGTTCGGGCTCGATTTTCAGGCCCGATGGGTTTTCGCTGCCGTCGCCGTCGCCGTCGCCGCCACCCTCAACCCCCGTCGTCCCACCGTCGTCTCATCGTCTCATTAACCCAACCACCGTCGTCTCACCGTCCAACCACCTTCGCCCCACCGTCTCAACCCCTAGCCACCGCCTGTTCTCGCTCAGGCGGCATGTAAGTGTATGATAGGATATGGTATGGCACGGTGGGATGATGGGGTTTTGTATGGTAGGTATGGTATGGCATGCTACGGTGAGGTATGGTATGGATGGGTAGGTATGGTGTGGTGTGGTATTGCATGGTATGTATGGTATGGTTGGCACGATGAGTACCCTGGGGAAAAAAGGAAGGAGGGAGGAGGGAACAAATTCCGATCACGGGAAAGCATGCGATTTCCCCAAATCTTTCAGGCTCGACTTTCGGATCCGATGAGTGTTCGCTGCCGCCCACCCTCCGAAGGATGAGATCCCCCCAAATCCTTCGGGCTCGACTTTCAGGCCCGATGGGTTTTCGCTGCCGCCGACCCTCCGAAAGCGAGTTCTGGGCACGTGAAAGCTTGAAATCCCCCAGTGCATTCGGGCTCGATTTTCAGGCCCGATGGGTTTTCACTGCCGCCCACCCTCCGAAGGATGAGATCCCACCAAATCCTTCGGGCTCGATTTTCAGGCCCGATTGGTTTTCGCTGCCGCCGACCCTCCGAAAGCGATTTCGGAACGCAACAAAAACTACAAATTCTCCCAGATCAGTCGGGCTCGATTTTCAGGCCCGATGGGTTTTCGCTGCTGCCCACCCTCCGAAACCGAATTCTGGGCACGTGAAAGCTTGAAACTCCCCCAATGCATTCGGGCTCGATTTTCAGGCCCGATGGGTTTTCGCTGCCGCCCACCCTCCGAAGGATGAGATCTCCCCAAATCCTTCGGGCTCGATTTTCAGGCCCGATTGGTTTTCGCTGCCGCCGACCCTCCGAAAGCGATTTCGGAATGCAAAAAACTACAAATTCTCCCAGATCAGTCGGGCTCGATTTTCAAGCCCGATGGGTTTTCGCTGCTGCCAACCCTCCGAAACCGAATTCAGGGCACGTGAAAGCTTGAAACTCCCCTAGTGCATTCGGGCTCGATTTTCAGGCCCGATGGGTTTTCGCTGCTGCCCACCCTCCGAAACCGAATTCTGGGCACGTGAAAGCTTGGAACTCCCTTAATGCATTCGGGCTCGATTTTCAGGCCCGATGGGTTTTCGCTGCCGCCCACCCTCCGAAGAATGAGATCTCCCCAAATCCTTCGGGCTCGATTTTCAGGCCCGATTGGTGTTCGCTGCCGCCGACCCTCCGAAAGCGATTTCGGAACGCAAACAACACACATTCTCCCAGATCAGTCGGGCTCGATTTTCAAGCCCGATGGGTTTTCGCTGCTGCCCACCCTCCGAAACGGAATTCTGGGCATGTGAAAGCTTGAAACTCTCCCAGTGCATTCGGGCTCGATTTTCAGGCCCGATGGGTTTTCGCTGCCGCCCACCCTCCGAAGGATGACATCCCCCCAAATCCTTCGGGCTCGATTTTCAGGCCCGATTGGTTTTCGCTGCCGCCAACCCTCCGAAAGCGATTTCGGAATGCAAAAAAATACAAATTCTCCCAGATCAGTCGGGCTCGATTTTCAAGCCCGATGGGTTTTCGCTGCTGCCAACGCTCCGAAACCGAATTCCAGGCACGTGAAAGCTTGAAACTCCCCCAGTGCATTCGGGCTCGATTTTCAGGCCCGATGGGTTTTCGCTGCCGCCCACCCTCCGAAAGCGAATTCTGGGCACGTGAAAGCTTGAAACTCCCCCAATGCATTCGGGCCCGACTTTCAGGCCCGATGGGTGTTCGCTGCCGCCCACCCTCCGAAGGATGAGATCCCCCCAAATCCTTCGGGCTCGATTTTCAGGCCCGATCGGTTTTCGCTGCCGCCGACCCTCTGAAAACGATTTCGGAACGCAAAAAACAACAAATTCTCCCAGATCAGCCAGGCTCGATTTTCAGGCCCAATGGGTTTCGCTGCCTGCCCACCCTGCCGAAACGCCGAAACCGAATCTGGGAACGCAACTGAAAGCTTGAAACTCCCCCAATGCATTCGGGCTCGATTTTTCAGCCCGATAGGGTTTTCGCTGCGCCCACTCCTCCGAAGATGAAGATCTCCCCAAATCCTTCGGGGGGCTGGGCCGGGCGACCCGATGGTTTCGCTGCCGCCCGCCCTCCGAATAGCGATTTCGGAAACGCAGAAAAAAAAAAAACTACAAATTTCTCCCCAATGCATCGGGCTCGATTTTCCAGCCCGATGGTTGCTCCGCTCTAGCCCTGCCAGAACCCTCCGAAACCGAATTCCAGGCACGTGAAAGCTTGAAACTCCCCCAGTGCATTCGGGCTCGATTTTCAGGCCCGATGGGTTTTCGCTGCCGCCGACCCTCCGAAAGCGAACTCCGAACGCAAAAAAGAACAAAACGGCTGGCGCGACTGCGGCTTGCGACACAGATGCACACGCACACACACAAACACACACACACACACATACACACACACACACACACACACACACGCGCGCGCAAACACGCACCGCGTTACTAGTAGCTTGTAAAAGTCCTGGAACGCATAGGGGCGGCGCGGGCCCGTCAGACCTACGCACAGAGAGGCGATCTCTTACTCCTACCCCTCCTCCTCACTCCTCCTGTCCCCCAGAGGAGCCATCGAAGGCCCAGCCGAACAAGAAAAGAACAAACCAAAACGTCGACCACCCGGCCTTGTAAGACCACGCCCGGCAAAAAAAATAATAACCAAAAGATGCCCAAAAATACCCAAAAAAATCATCCCCAGGCTATTTTTTGACTAGTTTTGTAGATTCCCCCTGTAGAGGGACACGCCCGACTTACAACTGCACCGATCGGGAGAGAGAGAGAGAGAGGGAGAGAGAGAGGGCCGCCCCCGACACCTCCTGGTCTGGGCTCTCCTGGGTGGGTCGGGCCGACCCCGCGGGGGTGGGGCGTGCGGTGTCGGGGATTCGTGCAGGTCTCGGAGGGCGCTCGCTCTTGCCGGTGCCCTGTCTGGGAGCAGGGTCTGGGCGGGCGCGAGAGGCTCCACGCGCTCGGCCGAGGGGGATCGCCTCCTCAGCGGGCCGCCTTCCTCTGAACAGGGGAGGATGCATCGACCTGGAACCGGCGATGCATCACGCCGATGTATCGGCGATGAGTCCAGAACAATGAATCCGAACCCTCCTGTGCGGGTTGGGGCTATCGGGCCCTTATCGGCGGTCAGTGCGCGACTGGCGGTCGATGCATTCCGCCCCCCTCATATGCCTGTCCCCCCCTGTCGTTGCCCCTGAATTCCTCCCTGCAGGGAAACGGGACCGCGGTGCAGCGCAAGCGGTGCGGAGAGAAAGAGATAGAGAGAGAGAGAGAGAGAAAGCGAGACAGGCTGTCGGGGGGGAGGGAGGAAGGAGGAGGGAGGAGGAGAAGGAGAAGGATCAGGAGAAAGAGGAGGAGGAGGAGGAGGAGGATCAGGAGGAGGAGGAGGAGGATCAGGAGGAGGAGGATCAGGAGGAGGAGGAGGAGGAGGAGGGAGGAGGAGGGACGAGGAGAGAGGAGAGAGCGAAAGAGAGAGCGAGAGAGAGAGCGAGAGAGCGCGGGAGATCGGAGGGACAGAGCGGCTGAGGCCCCCGCCGCTGGGGCTCACGGCGCGGCGTGCCGCGTGGGGGGGCAGGACCGGGCCTGCCTCTCGAGCCGCCGCGGCAAGCCGCGCACTTGCGGGCCCTGAGGTCGGGGGTTGCCAGAGGTGCCCGTGGCCCAGGGTGCCCCGAAGCTTTTCGATCCTCCACCTCCTCATCCCTCCTCCTCATCCCTCCTCCTCCTCCTCCCTCCACCCTCCTCCTCCTCCTCCTCCTCTTCCTCCTCCTCCTCCTCCTCCACCTCCCTCCTCCTCCTCCTTCTCCTCCTCCTCCCCCTCCCTGCTCCCCCTCCTCCTTCCGCCTCCCCCCTCCTCCTCCTCCTCCCTCCTCCCCTCCCTCCTCCCTACTCCTACATCCTCTTTCATCCTCCTCCTCCGCCTCCCCCTCCGCCTCCTCCTCCTCCTCCCCTCTCCTCCCTCCTCCCTCCGCCTCCTCCTCCTCCTCCTCGTCCTCCTCCTCCTCCTCCTCCTCCTCCTCCCCCTCCTCCTCCTCCCCCTCCCTCCTCCTCCTACATCCTACATCCTCTTCCTCCTCCTCTTCCTCCTCCTCCTCCTGGACCTGGTGAGGGGTGCTCTGAAGGCCATCGGGGCCTCCTCGGAAACCCTGGGAGCACCTTGAGCCAGGGGCACTTCTAGCAACACCCTACCGAGAACCGATGATTGAGGATCGGAGATCCGGGATCGCGGATCGCGGCTCGAGGCTTTTGATGTGTTTTCGCCCTTTGGGCGCCGCCGATGTCCTCTAGAGGCCCTGGGGGGGCCTCCGACCTGGCTCAGAAGGCCGCCGTCCTCGGCTTTGAGCTCAGATCGACGCTTTTGACGCGTTTGTCCGCCATGGGCATCCGAGAGCCTCCGAAAGCCTCAGAGACTTCCGGGGACCTCTGGAGGCCTCGGAGGACGTCGGGGAACTTCACCATGTGCACCCCCGGCTCCCTTATCCACGCAGGCACCGCCAACCCCCTCCCACCACCGCCACCACATCACACCGCGACCGCCGCCACCGCGCACCTCCATACACGACTACGCGTCCCAGCGAAGGACACATGCAGCAAGAGTGGTAGACAGGAGGTCAGAGGTAGCAAATGCTGAGATGAATTCGCCAACCCCGGCTTGCTGAGACGAGCACGACAACCTCGGCGCCCTCCAAGCATCCACATCCACCAACACGTGGTCTGCCAAAGTGCCCCAGATACTCCAACACGCCAGCGGGGCCTCGAGAACACCCTAGTGGCCCCCAACACGCCACAAGAAGGCTTCAACAAGGTCAGCATGGTTAAGTTGTCAAAGATGTGTACAGCTACTAAAATCTATGATACAAGTTAATATAATATGATGTACTATACTATAATGGTGAAATGCAAAAAAAACTAAACGAAGTACATAATGCAAAACTGTAGGATTCAAAATTGAAATATGATATAGTAAACAACCGTATAACTATCTATTAATACATATGATACGGTTTATACTTGTGTTAAAATGATGTAAAGAAAAGTGTACAATGTCATGAATACGGTCTTACATAAACTATCATATCATATTATGACATCATACAGTGTACAATGAGATAATAGTTAGTGATATATGATATCTATATTATATCACAAAGACATAACAAAAGGTGATCGAAAACGATTATATAGAACGGTACAATATAACATAATACAACATAACAAAATATACCAGAATGCCGTATAATAGCATCGAACATACTATATCATGATACCATATGATATATTTTACTACAACATACAAACTATTGTATGACAAAACCTAATGTAATACAGTATGATATACGAATGACTAGTTTAGTATACTAAACGACAATACCATATGTTATAATATGATGTGATGTAATGTGATCTGATGTGATGTAGGATAACATGAAAAATATGTAAATATATTGTGATATGAGTTATACCATATTAATATGATATGACATGAAAAATCACGAAGTGAACAATAAAATGTAATACATCAAAATAAACAACGCTATGATATAATACATCATATGAAATTATGTACAATATAATACGAGAAAAAAGGCTACAATTGAAAATGTTGTGATATGACACAATGTGATATAATATACAATGACAGAATAAACTATAACATAATACAATGACTTATAGTACAATGTAAAACAATGTGATTTCATATGATATGATATAATGTGATATATGTGTATACAATGTAAGATGATGTGTGATAGCGTGCAATGCACTACAGTACAATATAATAAACTAAACCTATAACATGAGATGACAAAATATATGATACCACGTTATAACTACAATGTGATATGCTATATTAAATTAGAACATACCGTGATATAACAAACAATATGGTAGAAGACAATGTGATAAAATATACTACAATACACTGTTATAGAACATACTATAGCATGGCATATGATAAGATGATATACTCTATTATATTACACTACAAAACCATATCATATAGCGTAACACAATACAACAAGATCATACAATATACTACAATCAAATACATATATATATATATACACATACATACCTATACATATATGTGTATATTGACCTTCTCGTATGTTCAGGTTTCTGACAGCCCTGGGCGACACGCAAGGCTCAACCAAACCGAAAGAGCCCCAAGAGAGGCCCACGAGAGGCCCAATTGGGGAAACTCATAAGGGGCCCAGGATCGCGGGCGCGCAAACATGAATTAGCGATCCATGGATTTGGCGCGCGGTCGCCTAATCCATGGATCGGGGGAGGCCGGCCGGCGCTGCCTCGTTCGGCAGCGGAAATCCGCGATTTCCAATGAAAACGGGACCCGTCGCTAATCCACGCCCCCCTGCTCCACGTTTGCAATCGCCTGACGGGAGCCATCTCCCACAAGATGGCCGCCAAGACCCCCAGCAAGCCACCAGGAGGCCCCCAAAAAGCCCCAGAGGACCCCCAAGAAGCCCACAAGAGCTCTGAAAAGGCTCCCGCGAAGCCGCCGAGGTGGCCAAGGCCCTGAAGAAGCCCCGCCATAGACGCAGAGGAAGAGGAGGATAAATCAGCAGCCGCTACGCGCAGGCAGCACTGCATGAAACGGCGGCAAACAATGCATACGATATCCTCGTCTGGGCATCGGCAGAATGGCGAAAGTCTCTTGAATACTTGCACTGAGACCTGCCTGCGCACTCGGCGAGTGATAGAACATGCAGGCGCCTCGGCTACATGAGGACCTGAAGTCCGCGTCGTCGACACACACGCACATCCTGTGGAGGGAAGCGGAAATTAGCACGGCTGAAGCACATCAGCGTCGCTGAACTGGAACATGCTCTTCTGGTGACGGCATCAGAGACATCGCGGCGGACACCCCAATGACATCGTGGGTGCCAGTGACAGACCTGGTAGGAGTGGCGCGGCGAGTGGCGCAGCGGCAACCAGCACGGCGTAGCGGGGTAAGTGTTTAACGGCTGCGCTGAACTACGGCTAAAGTGAACGATGTGCACCCTTCAGCGCGACGCCACGCACAACGCACGCTTCGGCAAGAAGATCTGAGACACACGTACCAGAATTGGTGGTGGCATACTCCCCAAATAGTGCTTGCACATGTGAATGACTGTTTTCACTTGCGTTGCAGACTCGTGCTCCTGACAAGCCCCAGGGGGCCCCTAAAAGGCCGTATAATGACCCTGGTCACCATTCAGTGGCTCTCCGCAAGCTACTCCTGGCAAGATTCTGGCAAGCTCCCGCAGGGTCATGAAGGCTACTGAAAGTTCCTTGAAGCCCCTAGCGGGTCTTCTGGGAGGGCGGGGTAGCCTGGTCGCTACCGTCAGCGGCTGCAGGCCAACAGGGATGGAAAGCTCCTGGAAGGCTCCTGGTGACGTAATGTTGCCGATGACAAGTTGCATCTCTCGAGAGGCAGCTCCACGGGCAGCACGGCGCCTCAGGCGCATGAGCTTCTGGCAGGCCAACCTCAATATAGGCCACGTGTCCGAGTGGACGCGTTGGCAGAGGAATCACTGAATAGAGCCAATCGCTGCTACCCAGGGACAGCTGCTGCTAGAGAAGCCAAGAGGCGCGGCCAGAAGCCTCCCCGCGAGACCGCTAGATGCAGATAACTGATGACGACGAAGGATGACGAGGGTAGATCAAAGGTATGAATACGCCCACATATACCGTGGCCCCCATCTGCACATCCGAACCGTTCATTCGTAGGTGCACCTTATGGATTGCACGCGAGCCACCACTTTGAGAAACTATCGCCATGCATAGCAATATGTTTACACATGTTTATTTCTCTAAGCACACAAATATTCATTAGAAGCAGCGGCACCAGCCGTACGGCCTTCACAATATACAACCCAAAGAGCGGTACCCTTGTTCGCGCCAAAAGCGGTGCATGTCCAAAGCAGTGTTCGGGATGTACCAACTCTGCATACATCCCAAGAAAAATGTGTTCCCCTTGGGTCTGGAACGGACATCGTCACCGGTGGCAACCGAACGTATGAATGCCTATGAATGCAATTCAAGTGGATATGTGTTGAGTAGGCGCGGATCCACTTTCGATTATGGGCGGGGGCTGCGTGTCGAAGTGTCGCGGTACGCACCTCACGAGGAAAATAGATCGTCCTGGTTAGACATACTATTTCTATGCGTGGCGTTCCTCATGTCAAAGTCGACGGCATTACCTTTGCGTCAGACTTGGGGCACTCGAAAGCTCAGAGCTACACAGGTACATACTGCAAGTATCACTTCGGCGCGTGACATTCCTTCATGCCGGACTCGGTAGGCGGCGCCCTCACTACGCGCTCGTCGCGCGGAGGATGGCTTGCCTGACGCTCGCAGGCGAGACATCGCTTGAACCGTCCATGTCACCATGGCCGAATTTTCCTGGTTGCACTTCACGTCCTGCTTTCTTACTGGCACACTCACATTTCTCGAACGTGTTCCGGCATTGCTTGGCGTCTATCAGGTTGAATTCGGAGGCCTGCTTTGGCCTTCCACGCAAGTCGCAGGGCCTCCGATTCTTTCACGCAATATCATCGCATGATTTCGCTCGACTATCCATAACCTCCTATTGAAACCCATCATGTACCTCTACTTGCAGCAAGCCACGCAGCAACTCCATTCGTCGTACTTGTGTTTGGCAGGTTATGCACATTACACGCGATTGCCATCTTCTTTGGTGAAGTCACAGATTGGACTCTCCGAACGATTGGGGTCGCATTTCCTCCACATTGGCGTATTACGTACCCGTTGTGTTGGGGATGATGCAAATGATACAATTGAAACGGAACTCGGTTTTTCCATCGTACCGACGACGGGGCAAACGGGACAAGGCCCCCGACCTTGCGGAAAAAAAAACAGACCGCGACCCCCGGATAAGAAATAATACCCTCCCCCCTCTGGACTGAGATTGCATTACCCCCGGCCAATGCAGATTTGGTCGGGGCAAGAGGGGCGGCAAGGCCGAACTTTATTATTGCGGGGAGAAAGGTACGAATCGAAGTTGCTAGTTTCAGTTGTTGACCAGCAACATCATCAAGAGGCAATGGGGGTCTGACCATTTTAGCTTTCGCAAGTCACAAACGTGTGGCAGCGCTATGTTATTCTCACTGGAAGCCGGCGGTAAACCGTCAACCTTGGCTACCGCCGGGAACTCGCAGTGCTTCCTTGCGATAAACATGAGTGGGATGCGGGCGCAGTAATCTCGCATTCCGCTCGCGCGAGGGCGTGGTTTCAGGAGGAGTGAGGGGGAGAAGGAGATGGAGGAGGCTGAGGAAGAGAAGGAGGAGGAGGAGGAGGAGGAGCAAGAGGAGGATGACGAGCAGAGGGGCGATGATGATGATGATGATGATCATGGGGAGGAGAATGAGGAGGGGGAGGTAGAGAAGGAGAAAAAGAAAGAGCAGAAGGAGCAAATGAAGGAGGAAGAGGAGGAAAAAGAGGAAAAGGAGGAGAAGCAACAGGAGGAGAAGACAGAGGGGAGAGGAGGAAAAAGAAGAAAGAGAACAAGGAGGCGAACGAGAAGGGGAAGAGGGGGAGGAGCAGAAGTTTCGAGAAGTGCTTCTCAGCCTCTTAGCCAGCCTACAGCTCGAATGAAGCAAAAGAAAATACCATCATCTCAGAAAACACATTGCAGAGTACGAATAGCTCTTTCGTTCCAACTATGGTAGCAGACCGATCTGAGACGTCTAGAAACTCAGAGAAAGCGCTGCTACTCCGATTGCTGCGCCAAACAAATATGTAGCTTATCTGCACCTCGAGTTACAGAAAGGAAGACGTCATCGTCTCTTTAAAAATTAGCAAAGTACGAATAGCTTTTCTGACCCAGCTCTGGTAGCAGAGCGAATTCAGACATCTAGACACTTGAGACGAGCGCTTATGCTGAAGGTATTTCGATTGTTGTGCCGAACAGTTATGTAGCTCATCTGCAGCTCGAGTTAAGTCAAGAAAGTCATCGTCAGCTCTTGAAAACGTAACAGAGTACGAATGGTATGTTGGACCCAGCCCTGGTAGCAGAGCGATTTCGGGCATCTAGATACTTCAGACTACCCCTCCTGATGATTATCCCCCGATTCCTGTGCCGAACAGCCCTGTAGCTCATCTGCAGCTCGAATTAAGTCGAGAAAACCATCATCATCCCTGAAAAATTAGCAGAGTACGACTAATTTTTCGGACCACGTATGGTAGCAGAGCGAGTTCGGGCATCTGGATACTCCAGACTAGCTCGCCTGACGATTCTCTTCCGATTGCTGTGCGAACAGCTGTGTAGCTCTTCTGCAGCTCGAGTTAGGTCAAGAAAACGACCATCAGCTCTGCAAAAATAGCAAGGTACGAGTAGTTTTGCGGGCCCAGCTCTGGTAGCAGACCGAGTTCAGGCATCGAGATACTTGAGACTAGCGCGCCTGACGATTCTAGATGCATTAGGTGCACCTGTCAGCTCTGCACCTCATCTACAGCTCGAGTCAAGATCCGGAAACCGAGGGCACCTACCAAGATGACACCCAACAGCTGATCCCGCCTGAGTGCTTTTTGACAATAGTATCTACCAGATCGACCTGATATTAAGATGGCGAGCGGGAATGAAATCGAATATGGGGGAAAGAGTAGAGCTCTAACGAATGTTCAAATTTCGAGAAAAGGAATGTAAATACGTCAAGAACAGACAGAACTTCCGTCGAGAATTCTTCTGCCAACCAGCCCCCCGGCGCGCCGGAATTACTCTCAAGCTTCTCCGCTTCGCTCTTAAGGAAGCTCTACGAGTCATCTCCTGTCGATTATTGTGCCAAACAGCTCGAGATAAGTCCAGAAAACCATCATCACCTCCACAAAGTTAGCAGGATACAAATAGTTGTTTGGACCCAGCTCTGGTAGCAAACCGAATTCGAGCATCTAGATACGAAAAACAAGCGTTTCTGGTGATGTTCTTTCGATTGCTAAGCCAAACAGCTCTGTAGCTCGTCTGGAGCTCGAGTTACATCAAAAAACTCATCATCATCTCCGAAAATATGAGCAGAGTACGAAGAGTTTAGCAGACCCAGCTCTGGTAGCAGACCGAGTTCGGACACCTAGATACTTGAGACTAACGCGCATGATGAGTCTAGATGAATTAGGTGTGCATGCCAGCTCTGTAGCTCTTCTACAGCTCGAGCTAAGCTGAGAAAACCGACAGTATCTGCGAATATGACACAAAACAGCCGATCCCGCCTGGATGCTTTTTGGCAGTAATAGGTACCCGATCGACCTGAGATTAAGAAGGCGAGCGGGAATGAGATCGAATATGAAGACAAAAAACTAAAGCTCTAACGAATGTTCCAATTTCGAGATTGGTGATTGGTCAGGCGACACAGGGCGCGAGCGCCCAAGCCTAGGGGCTAGAGCCAGAAAAAATTATCCTGGCGAAAGACCCAACCATAAGCAATTGTTGGTAACGCGTTGTGGGTGCCGCTTTCGGTGGGGCTCCATATGGGGCCACGAAGCGCTGCCTTGGATGGGGGAACCGCATGCGGACTGCGCCACCGGGGCGGGCCTTCGGTGGAGCTCCCTATGGGGCTACGAAACGCTGCCCTGGGTGGGGGAACCGCATGCGAACTGCGCCACTGGGGCCTTCGGTGGAGCTCCCTATGGTGCCACGAAACGCTGCCCTGGGTGGGGGAAGCGCATGCGAACTGCGCCACGGGAGCTTTCGGTGGAGCTCCCCATGGGGCACGAAGCGCTGCCCTGGGTGGGGGAACCGCATGCGCACTGGGGCCTTCGGTGGAGCTCCCTATGGGGCCGAACGCTGCCCTGGGTGGGGGAACCGCATGCGAACACCCCCACTGGGGCCTTCGGTGGAGCTCCCTATGGGGCCACGAAACGCTGCCCTGGGTGGGGGAACCGCATGCGAACACCCCCACTGGGGCCTTCGGTGGAGCTCCCTATGGGGCTACGAAACGCTGCCCTGGGTGGGGGAACCGCATGCGAACACCCCCACTGGGGCCTTCGGTGGAGCTCCCTATGGGGCCACGAACGCTGCCCTGGGTGGGGGAACCGCATGCGAACACCCCCACTGGGGCCTTCGGTGGAGCTCCCTATGGGGCTACGAAACGCTGCCCTGGGTGGGGGAACCGCATGCGAACACCCCCACTGGGGCCTTCGGTGGAGCTCCCTATGGGGCCACGAAACGCTGCCCTGGGTGGGGGAACCGCATGCGAACACCCCCACTGGGGCCTTCGGTGGAGCTCCCTATGGGGCTACGAAACGCTGCCCTGGGTGGGGGAACCGCATGCGAACACCCCCACTGGGGCCTTCGGTGGAGCTCCCTATGGGGCCACGAAACGCTGCCCTGGGTGGGGGAACCGCATGCGAACACCCCCACTGGGGCCTTCGGTGGAGCTCCCTATGGGGCCACGAAACGCTGCCCTGGGTGGGGGAACCGCATGCGAACACCCCCACTGGGGCCTTCGGTGGAGCTCCCTATGGGGCTACGAAACGCTGCCCTGGGTGGGGGAACCGCATGCGAACACCCCCACTGGGGCCTTCGGTGGAGCTCCCTATGGGGCCACGAAACGCTGCCCTGGGTGGGGGAACCGCATGCGAACACCCCCACTGGGGCCTTCGGTGGAGCTCCCTATGGGGCTACGAAACGCTGCCCTGGGTGGGGGAACCGCATGCGAACACCCCCACTGGGGCCTTCGGTGGAGCTCCCTATGGGGCCACGAAACGCTGCCCTGGGTGGGGGAACCGCATGCGAACACCCCCACTGGGGCCTTCGGTGGAGCTCCCTATGGGGCTACGAAACGCTGCCCTGGGTGGGGGAACCGCATGCGAACACCCCCACTGGGGCCTTCGGTGGAGCTCCCTATGGGGCCACGAAACGCTGCCCTGGGTGGGGGAACCGCATGCGAACACCCCCACTGGGGCCTTCGGTGGAGCTCCCTATGGGGCCACGAAACGCTGCCCTGGGTGGGGGAACCGCATGCGAACACCCCCACTGGGGCCTTCGGTGGAGCTCCCGCGAAACGCTGCCCTGGGTGGGGGAACCGCATGCGAACACCCACTGGGGCCTTCGGTGGAGCTCCCTATGGGGCTACGAAACGCTGCCCTGGGTGGGGGAACCGCATGCGAACACCCCCACTGGGGCCTTCGGTGGAGCTCCCTATGGGGCCACGAAACGCTGCCCTGGGTGGGGGAACCGCATGCGAACACCCCCACTGGGGCCTTCGGTGGAGCTCCCTATGGGGCCACGAAACGCTGCCCTGGGTGGGGGAACCGCATGCGAACACCCCCACTGGGGCCTTCGGTGGAGCTCCCTATGGGGCTACGAAACGCTGCCCTGGGTGGGGGAACCGCATGCGAACACCCCCACTGGGGCCTTCGGTGGAGCTCCCTATGGGGCCACGAAACGCTGCCCTGGGTGGGGGAACCGCATGCGAACACCCCCACTGGGGCCTTCGGTGGAGCTCCCTATGGGGCTACGAAACGCGTGAGAGGTGTGCCGAGAGCAGAGGCAAGGAGGGGGAGGAGGGAGGAGGAGAGGAAGGAGAGGAACGCGGGGCACCATCTCTACAAAACGAGGGCCCAACACCACAGGATGGTTTGGGGGGGAAAGAAAAAAAAAAAAAAAAAAAAAAAAAAAAAAAAAAAAAAAAAAAAAAAAAAAAAAAAAAAAAAAAAACGCCTCCTCCGCGTTGCAGAAGGAATTTCTTTAACTATCTGTTCCACATCTGTACACAGGCGCTCGGCAGCAGACAACTCTGCTTCCGTCACGGTGGAGCCCACATCAAAACATGTAGGCTTCTGAGCACACGAGCGTCCACGGGCCATTCTCTGGAGCAACTTCAAGCCAGTGGCCTCCTGCAGCACCCTCACTACTCATACCACCATCCCAGCAGTCTCTGATGTATTTGATGTTTGTCTTGTTCTGTCTGATATAGTCATGCTTGCAAATTATGTAACAACTTCCTTCTCTCGCATGGTGTGTGAGCTCATCCGCGTAGGCATTGGCTTCTCTATAGATGTTTTCAGAAATCCTTTCCGTGGGTAGGGCATCGTGTATTGTGCTGTTCACAAATGTCATACCTAATAATTGGAATCCAGGCAATCCGTTTGACATACCCGCTGTTGTCACACGCCCAGACTCCCCTCAGCCATTGTACAACCGCCCTACTGTCACCACACATTTCAATAGCAATCCCCTTCCATCCCAGGGTCCCATATCGTAGTTTGTTCGTGCATAGTTGCAAGACGTCGGGCCAACTCATCATTAGTCGGTGCCTTCGCAAACCCCCCAATCCTCACCTCCTGATCCCTCCGCACAAACATATCTTGCATTGTGGGCATCTGTGATATGTGTCCTACAAACTCCCCCCCAAGCCCTCGGAACAACACACGTATCGTACCACAGGAGGGGCCTCCATTTTCCAAACGGCGCATGCCAGCTCCCTGCCACGATCCGCGGTCTGCCTCGGAGCCGTCTCATTCCCTCCATTGATACCGTCTGGCGCACTGCCGCCAGTACTACATCCCTCTGCACCGTCCACTCCCCCGACACATGTAACATCGCACGCAGCGTCTGCTGCCATGATTTACTATACACCGTGGACGGCACGTCGCTCTTGCATTGGGAAACTTCAACAGCATACTCAAAGTTATACCTCGCAACGTTCTCCACCAGGGTGTTGACCCCCCCTTCTTTGAACATCCCCCTGGACCTGTTGGTGCTACGATCCCTGAATTCCTCCCACGTTTCCGTCTCTTTCTCGCGCAGCCCCCGCATCATGTTCAGACATATCCCTTCGAAACTTCGCGATGCATTAAGTACATGTGCACAGCAACTCCATCCCACACATCCGCGACATACAATATGTTGGACTCTGTTCTGGTACCGTCTGGGTTTTTCCTTCATGCTCACCGCCCGTGATCGATAAAACTTTATATCCGCAAAGAAGCACCGCCTGCCCGCGTCAATGCGGTGCCGCAGTGCATGAAAATCCTTCGGGTTCGTCACGAATTTGACCCACAATGTCTCACACTCACTTGTTCTTGGTAGAATAACAGCGCCACGTAACTGATGAGGTAGGCCAGGGTCTCCAGCCTGCATACAAATATCACCCCCCAGTTCACATACCAAGGATTGTGCACCCTTGGTTCTGTTTCAAGCCAAACAAGGTATTCTAAACTCTCAATCTTCCAGTCCATGCCAGCGCGTCTGAGGGCCACAGTCAACAGACCCACCATTCTCCTCAACTGATTTGCTGAAGCTGATACCAGCACCACATTGTCTGCCCATAAGTAGTGATTGACCAGCGCCTGTTGCGCCCCTTCGCCTTCCAATCGAACTCCATAGTTACATGACTCTCAGGCTTCAACAATAGATCCCCATATTGCCTCAAGCCCAAGATTGAAGAGCATTGGTCCTTCTTTACCACCAGTTCGCACCAATTTGTTATACAAGACCTCCTTACTGCAAACATCTTCAATATCAAAAACTGCTGTGTTTTCAATCATCGGCTCCACTATGGCAATAGCCAAATCAACTGGATATCTGAGGTATTCCATCGCACGGATCACCATCGAAACCGTCACATGATCAAATGCTTTCTTGATGTCCACTACTCCCATATGTATCGATTCCCCCTTCCCCCAGAGGGTGGCATAGCGTGTCATATGGAGCAACGGAGCCGTCATATGATGTACTTTCTGACTTCTCTGGAATCCATATGTGGCCAAATTCTTGATATGTCCATGTTCTTCAACAAAAATAAGAAGGCACGCCATATACCACTTACTCCAAACACTGAACAGCGATACTCCACGAGTATCTCAAAGTGTTTGGATAACGCTCATGTTGGGGATCAACTGCACACAAGTTTCTCCACGAATCTGGTGACGGCTTTTTCTGATCATGAATATCTTGAAATGAGTGTCGTATCAATATCAATGCATATCAAGGTATTGCTTTGAGAATCTCCGCCACCAGGCCATCAGAGCCCGCTGCGGCCCCGCCCTTCAAGCGAGCTCGAGCCCCCAGCAACACACCCATCGATATGACTCTGTTCGTAGTCCTGCCCTCTGCCTCCCACTGTGTCCGTAGTCGATGTAGCTCTTTCTTCGCAGCTCCCCCCTCCCCATCACATGTATATGGCCGTTGTATGTGTTTGATCAACTCCGCCACCCATTTTTGTTTGTTGTTTCGTCAGTATCCCGTCACACACCATTTCCTTGATACACCTACGGGGTCCATGTTTGGGGCCATTGGAGTCCTTGAGGAGCTGCTCGCGCCTAAACTTTATTCGAAGTTTTTTTTGACGTCGCAACAGCTGTTTCTTGCGCTCACCGAAGACACCCCTTCCTCAACTCCGCTTCCGCATCCACCAATTGGTCAGGTTTCTTGATTGGTTTAGTATCCGCTCTGCCATTTGTATGCCTACACATAGTCGCTGCACTCACAAGCATCTCTCCCGCTGTCTGTATGTTTATATCACCCTGTTGATTCACGTGTTGTTGTATCTGCACGTCGGCGAGAGTACTGAACACATTCGCAGACTCATAACCCTCCGGGGCCCACTTGATGAGACTCGGGGGTCTAGGTCGCACGAAGGGCTTGCGCACTGATGTATGTTTTATCCTCACCCCTACTTTCGCATGATCACTGCATCGCGATGCCCGATCCTGTGTAGGATCAACAAATTCCACCACGCATTCAAATGAGCAGTTGGTCCGAGACACCTCGGTACCTGCAAACTGTGTCGGCACAAATACGTAGTCCGACACCCTGGAGTAACTGCTGGTACTCCACGGCCTGTGCGTCACTTGTCGCACGCCGTGAGTGTTGGCCGCACAAAGACCCCAATGATTCAGAAAGCGCACGAGCATGTCCCTCCTCTCCTCATGGTGCTTCGCCTCCGTCCTCATCCACACCTCCTCCAATCCTCCCCCCGTGAATCCCAAGAGATTCGTTTCGAGCTCAGTCTGCGCACCTGCCCCAACAACATGCAATACTTTTGACCCCTGGCATTGCTCACTACATAGTTGCATGCATGCACACAACTTAGCTAAAGCATCACGATATTCATCAAGCCTATCATCTCCCCGCTGCACTGTGGGTAGGTACACTGAGGACACGACCACATATGCAAACTGTACGACTGCAAACCTCTCACCACATTTACTGTCCGAGATTGTCGCTGCCCATGGGCCCCTAAAGGCCACAGCAGCCCGTCTACACACACTGAAACGCACCTGCCACCCACATGCTTCAAATGCGTCCGATGACATATATTGGCACTCCTGCAAACACAACATCATATTGACAATAGTCCAGCATTGCTGGCAGAAGCTCGCTATTCCTCATGGTGACATTCCAAGTTGCCACCGCGAGCTGAGTGGCAGGTTGGCACCGTCAGCTGTTTATTTGTCTGAGCTTTGTGAGCAACGCATCTTGATCCACCTCAGGCTCCACCCTCCTCAGATTGTTGGTGTGAAGCGCCCACCCACTCTGCGCACCCCATCCAGCAAGAAACACTCTTGTGTCGGGATGTGCTTGTGGGTTTTGTACTAACCATACATATATATATATATATGTATGGTTTTGGCGGCCCTGGCCCCCCTTTGCACACTGTTCCCGTCGTTTTCTTCACTTCCGCAAAACAGCTCTGACATTTGCCCACCTGTTGTACATGGGGTGTTTTCCACGGCGCACATTCAACAGGAAACTTCACACTCACTGGCAAATCCGTGCCTCCCATATTGTACTCCCTTGCAAAGCAATTCCGAACCTGCCATATGATCTCCCCCGTCGTTCCCTTTTTGAAATAGATCCGCCCACGTGTGTATGGCCAGCACCTCCCAGTATTATCACCCGCAGCCCTCGCATGATCAAAGGCAGCATTGTGCGTTGCGTCCAGAAAGGCCAGTCCCAATAATGTGTTATGTTGTCGGTCAAAGCTTGTTGTGTCATAGCCTGCCTTTGGTTGATCTCTCTATTCTTCCACCCCTCGCGTGATATCCAACCTTTGAATTCAATATATGATGGTACCCAGTTCGAATTCTATCCTGCACCACTGCCAGCGTCAACAGATCCATATCTAGTCGAGCCACTCGCACACGATTGAGCGTCTCCATTCTGTAAATTATGGATATCCGCTTGGGCCTGTTTCATTTGCTCTGACAATGTTTTGACGCCCGTCGCTGTTTTGTCAATCTGTTGCTCCATAACGTGTAGATCTGAAGGAACTGATGCTTTGAACTCATTGACTGTCGCCGTTACTTCGCACTGGCCCTTTAAGATTTGTCTGAACATTTCTTCGGGCGTCAATGTAGCTGATTGAGGCGCCTGGACAGCGGCACTAGGAGCCACGGCCAGACCACTCGCAGCACTGGGGACTTGGGCTGTAGCTAAATGAGGCGCCTGGACAGCAGCATCAGGAGCCGCGGCCAGACCACTCGAAGCACTGGAACCTTTGCCCGCCCCTTTCGCCCAAAATTATCTCAACCATTCGCTGCTAGCATTACCACCCATCTTACTATCATCCGTTTTGTCATCCGCCATCGCTGCTGATGGTCGTCGTTTACTTTTAGCTTTGACTGTCCTTAATGTGTGAAGTGCGGCACGGTATCTGTCTGATTGACCAACCTTCTTGAAATCGTACGCCTCCTGCTGAACAAATGTTTCTGGTGGAAAGATTTCCAATTCCAGCGCAATATGCTATTCTTTCTTTTCCTGCGTAGTTAATCGCGGCACTATACCTGATGTATCTTTCAACCAATCACAAGGATGCGGGTCACAATCAATACCGAGGTCAGCTGATGTGAGATGGTCACAATAATCGTCGTCCGATGGCAAAATATACGCCCCCTGAGAGTCCGTTTTCAATCCCACAGCCCACAGCGGTCTCTTGTAAAATCCAGACAGATCCTGATCCCCCTGCAATCCCCACGATATTTTGATGTCCAGAGAGCAAGGACAAATAATCAATGTGAACACAGCCCCCGCGACACGTCAAATACGTGCCGCACGAGAGGGGGGCTTGAGACGAGCCTGTGCGTGCGCCCTGACGTGGGCCCTGCTTGACGTCGAACCCTGCCGTCTCGAACCCTGACGTCTCGAACCCTGACGTCTCGAACCCTGACGTCTCGAACCCTGACGTCTCGAGAGAACCAATTTGAATATGTCAAAAAAAGACAAAACATCCGTCGAGATTTGTTTTGCCAACTAGCCCCCCGGCGCGCGGGAATTACTCTCTAGCTTCGCCGCTTCGCTCTTAGGGAAGCTCTATGAGTCACCAGTGCAGCTTTCCCTGTCACGAACGCGCGGCAGGGCTATGGAACTCTCGCCATTGCAGCTCTCCCACATCACGAATGCGCGGCAAGGCTGGGGGATTACAACTTCCGCAACCTTTCCCGAATTGGAAACGTGTGGCATACGGTTCGTGGACCCGTGCAGCGGCGGTGCTCGCGTGCGTCCGCGCCCCCGTGGGCCCCCATTTTGGCGCGGCCCTCACTCAGTACGTAGCCCCATACGTACCTTCACGGGACCTTTTCCTCCTCCTCCCTGCGTCTCCACCCCCGCCCTCTCCCCGCAACCGCATGGGGTCGAGTTCCCGAGCTGAACACTTCGGCGCCCCTCCCGAGCTGGAAACCTCGCCGCCCCCGAGGACGGCCAGTTCCCAGCCCGCGCGAGGGCGGCAGCGCGTGCCGGCGCCGAGCCACGAAGACGTCTCCGAGCGGACCGAAGTCTTCGCCAAGGTGCTGAAGCACAGCAAGCAGCGGCTGCGCAGACAGTAAATCACCAACAGCTGCCTCGAGCACCTGTGCGAGAGGGCCTCCTGCGCCGAGATGCGCCAGTGCCAGACGAGCAGCGCGGCCACCGCCGCCTTAAGGAGAACGAGCATGTACCTCCCTCGAGCGCTTAGTGATCGAATCCTGGATCCAAAGATCGCCCAGCTTGGAGTCGAGGATGTCGGATCCTCGATCTGAGGATCAAGGATCAAGCCTCGGCGATCGTCGATCGATCGTCGCCGTCTTCGGGCCCAGGCCGCCATCGATCTTGAATCCGAGTATCTTCATTTGATCAAAGATTCGAGGATCGCCCAGCTTGGACTCGGGGCAAGCCTCGGCGACTGTCGATCGCCATCGCCGCCATCGCCGGGCCGAGGCCGCCATCGATCTCGGATCCGAGCATCTTCGAGCGCATTGGATCCAAGATCCGAGGATCGCCCAGCTTGGACTCGAGGATATGGGATCCTCGATCCGAGGATCGAGGATCGGGTCGACGATCGTCGATCGCCATCGTCGCCGTCATCGGGCACAGGCCGCTAGGAGAAAGAGGGAGAGAAGGAAGGAGAAGAAGGAGAAGAAGAGGCAGAGGAGAAGAGGAAGTTGGCGAGGAGGAGAAGAAACTTCGAGAAGTGCTGCACAACTGGGAGCCGACGGTAAACCGTCAACCTTGGTTTTGCAGTCTTTGCGGTCGACTGCGCGGGCCGTCTGGCCCAGTCGCAAGCAAGAAACGGGCAACATACAGGGTGAGCCAAACCGCCCACCACAGCGAGTGCGGCAGCCTGGAAAGCGAGGCTCTTATATAGAACAAGTGACAGTCAAGCGAAGCTCTTGTTCAACACACGTGCCTGCATGAGAACACACAAGCATGAAGAAACACAACGCAATCACAAATCACAAGAGTTCACACTCAAAGTATGTGGAGACAACCCGTGGAAGAACATCAATGATATGTTCAATCGCCGACATCTCGGCATCGGTAACTGTCTCGCACTGTTGTCGATAAAGAAAGCAGCACTGTACACCTCCGCCCATGCAATATCTCTGGAGCTCGGCTTGCGACATGTCCACGAGACACGACCAACATCAATCCAGCAACCGATTCCGACAGCCGTCGACACACCACCATCGAAACTACAACCGATGGCACAATACCTGTATAGACTAGAAATATCATTGGGCTCCTGCCCTATACGATCCTGTAATATGTAGTTGCCCTTGCGGGCAGCATGAGTGAGCACGTCCGCCCTCTTATTTCCCTGAAGCAGTGTTCGATCAAATCCCGCCCAGGAGCAAAGGGGCGCGTCGGGAACATAAAAGACATACCGTCCAGGCGGGAAATAATCCTGTCGCTTCTCCGTTGGAAATCCTTATTGATCACTTGCCAGTATCCCTGGCACCATGATACAACCAAGAGGTTATCACCATGAATACTTATCGGGACTCCGAAGGCTTCCAGATCCCAATCGACATTCCCCCATTTGGATGTGTATACAACTAGACGTTTAGCGAGTCGATCATTGGCGAGTTGCGAGCCCTCGGTAACCTCATGCCCCCGAAGTTCCTCTTGTGTTTGGATATGGACCTCACCTGCAACCCGAGGATGACTGAGACCTTTAGCACGGATCTGGAAGCAATCGAGCATAGCACGCGAGCAGGCATGCGCAGCGAACTGCTCAAAGGTCCCTGGCGTAGCACGAAAACCTTCCCACCATTTGGGCCCGAAGAACTCCGAGAACATGTGGGTCCAATGCCTTTGTCCGATGGTCAGACCCCCTCCACGTTGACGCCCCATCTGGCTAGATTCCCGAAAGCAGAAATTCACGCGCAAGAACTCCGATGCATCCGTACGAATACGATCCCACATCACACCGTATGCACACAGACAAGCACGCACATCACGCCACGGCCGATCCGCATTCCTCCACTCATCGTATATGTCCGTATCGACGACGTGAATAAACTCGCACATGTCTCTGGCCAGGTTCCAGGAACTCGAAGAAACCTCTGCACCATGGATGCAAGCCCCATCTCCTGAAATTTCCTCCTTGCCTCCGCATATCCTCCGACTCCATGTGGATGCATCCCCCTCAGGTGTGTTGTCTTAGGACAAGTGAACATCTTACATAAACAGAACCCTTCGAAGGAGTGCAGACGCTGGCGCGAATGATTATCGAGCGTCATACCCTCAATCCCGTACATGGCAATCCCCTGGATCTTCTCCTGACACCTCCAGAATTTACCACGTATACTTACAGCCGAACATCGGAAATAGTTAGCCATACCGAAGAAACTCTTAGGTGCCATGGACAGACGGTAATCAACATCAGGATGGGTAGGAGCATTGAACTCTGAATGGATCTCAATACCAAGCACATTCATCGAAGAAGCTCTGCGAAATCGTGATACCTCTGGCATGTCGGGCGCATCGCCGGGAACTCGTAGAGCTTCCTCGCGCAACGCGGGCGCGGCAATCTCGCATTCCGCGCGCGCGAGAGCGAGCAAGATCAGAAGAAAGAGGAAGAGAAGAAGGAGGAAGAGGAGAAGGAACATATGGAAGAGGGAGAGGAGGAGGAGAAAGAGGAGAAGAAAAAGGACGAGGAGCAGAACTACGCATAGATTTTTGTTCCAGCTCTGGTAGCAGACCGATTGGAAACATCCAAATACCTGCAACAGGCGCCCGTGATGATCGTCGTCCAATTGCTGTGCCGACCGGCTCTAATCCCATCTGCAGCTCGAGCCACGTCGAGAAAGGCATCTCGATCAAAGAATTAGTAGCGTACGTATAGTTTCTGTTGGTTCCAACTCTGGAAGCAGACCCAATACGGGCACCTAGATACTTCAGACTAGCGCGTCTGATGATTTCCTTCCGATTGCTGTGCCAAAGAACTCTCTAGCTCATCTGCAGCTCGAGTTATCTCAAGAGCATCATTTCTGGGAAAAACCAGAGTACACGTAGTTGTTCGGACCCAGCTCTGGTAGTAGGCCGAGTTCGGGCATCTAGATAGACCTTTCAGACTAGCGCATATGATGATTACCTTCCGATTGCTGTGCCGAACAGCTCTGTAGCTCGTCTGCAGCACGAGTTACATCAAGACACTCAGCATCATCTCTAACAAAAAAGAAATTACGAATCGATTTTCGGACCCACCTCTGGTAGCAGACCGAGTTCGGGCATCTAGACACTTGAGACGAGCTACTCTGATGATTCTCTTTCGATTGCTGTGCCGAACAGCTATGTAGCTGATCTGTCGCTCGAGACAAGTCCAGAAAACCACCATCATCTCCCAAAATCGCAGACTACCAATAGTTGTTCGGACCCAGCTCTGGTAGCAAACCGAGTTCGATCATCAGGATACTTAGACTAGCGCGCCTGATGATTATCTTTTGATTGCTGTGCCAAACAGCTCTGCAGTTCATCTGCAGCTCGAGTAAGATCAAGAAACTTATCATCACCTCCAAAAATATTAGCAGAGTACCGGATAGTTTAGCGGACCCAGCTCTGGTAGCAGACCGAGTCCAGACACCTAGATACTTCAGACTAACGCGCCTGATGATTCTAGATGAATTAGGTGTGCCTGCCAGCCCTGTAGCTCTCCTACAGCTCGAGCTAAGTTGAGAAAACCGACAGCACCTGCCAAGATGACGCTAAACAGCCAGTCCCGCCTGGATGCTTCCTGGCAGTCATAGCTACCCGACCGACCTGAGATTAAGATGGCGAGCGGGAATAAGATCGAATATGGGGGAAGAAGTACTAGAACTCTAACGAATGTTCAAATTTCGAGAAAATGAATTTAAATATTGAACAAAATCCGTCTATTTTTTGCCAACTGGGAGCCGGCGGTGAACCGTCAACCTTGGCCACCGCCGGGAACTCGTAGAGCTTCCTCGCGCAATGCGGGCGCGGCAATCTCGCATTCCGCGCGCGCGCGAGGGTGCGGTTTCATGGAAGAAGACTGGAGGAAAAGAAGGAGCGAGGAGAAAGGAGTTAGAGGAGCTGAGGAAGAGAAGGAGGAGGAGGAAAAGGAGCAGGCGGAGGGGAAGAAGAGGGCAGAGGGAAGATGATGACGAGCAGGCGGAAGAGCGGAGGGGAGCAGAGGGACGACGCTGCCAATGAAGAGGAGGAAGATGAGAAAAGGGAGGAAGAGAAGAAGGAGAAGAAAGAGAAGAAGGAGCAAATGAAAGAGGAAGAGCAAGAGGAGAAAGACGAAAAGGAAGAGGACGAGGAGCAGAACTACGCATAGTTTTTGTTTCCAGCCATGGTAGCAGACCGATTTCAACCATCTAGATACTTGAGACGAGCGCTCCTGATGATTTTTGTCCAATTGCTGTGCCGAACAGCTCTAATATCATCTGCAGCTCGAGCTACATCAAGAAAGCAGAGCGATCTCAGGTGAAAACAATATGGGTACAAATTTTGTTTGGTTCCACCTCTGCAAGCAGACCGAGTTCGGGCATCTAGATACTTGAGACTAGCGCGTCTAATGATGTCCTTCCGATTGCTGTGCCAAAGAGCTCTGTAGCTCATCTGCAGCTCGAGTTATCTCAAGAAAGTAAGAAAGCTAGCAGTGCCAAAATTGCTATGTAGCTTGTCTGCAGCTCGTGTTACATCAAGACGCTCATCATCCTCATCTCCAACGACTTAGCAGAGTACGAGTAGGTTTGCTAAGCCAGCTCTGGTAGCAGACCGTGTTCAGACATCTAGGCACTCCAGACTAACGCGCCTGAATATTCTAAATGGAGTAGGTGTAAAAATATGAGAGCTCTAACGACTAGTTAAATTTCGAAAAATCGAATAAACCAAGCAAAATTATGCAAAAGTTCCGTCGAGTTCTTTTTGCCAACTAGCCTCCAGCGCGCGGGAATTACTCTTGTAGCTTCGCCGCTTCGCTCTTAGGGAAGCTCTACGAGTCACTAGCCCCCCGGCGCGCCGGAATTACTCTCTATCACCACTTCGCTCTTAGGCAAGCTCCGGAAGCCTCGCAGAGCTCTCAACACTCCAAATCAGTGCCAGACAAGACAAAGAGGAGAGAGCGTTCTTGAATGTCAGCCTCAGAACTCGCAAAGAGAATTTTCAAAGTTAATACAACAGCGGTTCCCGGAAATGTTTTGCTCAAAATAATGCACCCAGAGTCACCTAGAACCCTGGGAATTGCATCATCGAACGCGCCATGATCGACTGCAGGGAACATGTATATATGTTCTCAAAACGAACTTTCGAATCTCTTCAATCTTCGACTTGTGAGGTCCAAAAAACCCGGATAGCAAAAAGGACCTCACACAAACGCGCCTACGCAAACACGCACGCACGCACGGACACACACGCAAACACAACACACACACATACACACACAACACAACACACAACACAACAGAACAGAACACAACACTAATGAACTGTGAGCCGGCGGTAAACCATCAAGCAGGTTACCGCCAGGACCCTCCTAGAGCTCTCAACATGCGAATGTATGCCTAGTTTGGAGGAGAAACCTTCTTCGAAACTCAGCTGAAAACGTGCAACATCTATTCTCTCGGTTAAACACGAAGTCGGTTCCCGAAAGTGTTTCGATAGTAATACTGCAGCTGCGGAGGCCGTGGTGGCCGTGGCCGAGGTGGACGTGACCGTAGTGGTGGCCATGGTCGCCGTGGCCGTGGTGTGGCCGTGGCCGTGTGGTCGTGATGGTCGTGGCTGTGGTAGCGTGGGCGTGGTGGCAGTGAGCGCGGTGGCTGTGGCCGTGGTGGCGTGGCCGTGGTCGCGGTGGCCGTGGCCGTGGTGGCCGTTGACGTGCTGGCCGCGGGTGGGGCCGCAGCCGTGGCCGCGGTCGCGCGCGTGGCCGTGGCTGTGGCTGCGGCGGTGGCCGTGCTCATGACATGGCCCTGGTGGCCGGGGCCGTGTTGGCTCTGACCGACCGTGAAAATGCCTCGTAGAGCTCTTCGGCATCGATGAGCTAGCAGAATTCCGGCGCGGGATGCAGCTAGTTGGCCCATCTGGCCCGAGCGGACAATGTGATAACCTGGCGTCGGTTTTTCGATGATTGCGAAAGATTTGACAATTCGTTGAAAACCGGTATGTTTCGCACCTGTAATGGATTATGCCGCGTCTGCCCGTGAAATTCTCAGCTCCGTAGCTGCAGTATTACTATCGAAACACTTGGGGGAACAGACTTTGGATGAAAACCGAAAAACACGTTTTTTCCTGATTTTTGTCAGCTTACGCTTAAGAAAGCTTCCTCCACGTTCCGAGCAGCGCCGCGCAAGAAAAGAGCTCTACGTGGCTCCCGGCGGCAACCTGGTTGACTTGACGGTTTACGGCCGGCTCCCAGTTGGCCCACCCAGCCCGGGGCTGCTACAGAGCTACAGAGCTGTTTACCGCCGGCTCCCAGTTCTGAGAGACTGGGAGCCGGCGGTAAGCGGTCAACCTTGTTTTTTTTTTTGCGGTTTGCGGTCCGCCACTAGAATCCAAATCCGAATCGGCGGAGCAGTGCAACTGAGCCCCCACCATCTTAGGTAGGTCGCAGCAGAGCGCACGCCACCTTAGCAGCAGCTCTCGTCAGGGCAGCGCAGGCAGCTAGTTCACAGCAGGTTGCCGTGCTACCTGGAGGCAAGCTCATCGCCTCCTCGGCCACATCGTGCCAATGGAAGCTGTGCGAGCTGGCGCAGGAGGAAGAGGAGGAGGAGGAGGAGGAGATGGGAAAATCAACCTGCACGCTGAAACCCCTACCTACAACGCCAATCTGAAGCCACCACCCACATCCACATCCTTCATTACTGACACCCCCATCGAATGCACCACGGAGAGCAGTCTTACGAGTACTGAGGAACTGATCATATGCAAACCAGCGAGTAATAGTTTGGCCACCTCTGGCCTCCCACGACAATCTATCCGCACGTTCATTACCCTCACGAAAGAAATGCTTATACAGACTCTGTCCCGATACAGGTGAGGTCAGTCCCCATCCAGACAGCATCGATACCGTATTTTGTAGTGTTCCCACCAGTCGTACATACTGCTTGTTGCGAATCTGCCACTCACCACACATCCAGTTAACAACCGTCTTACTTTCTCCCAAGATCTCCATCCCAAGACGCTCAATATTCTCACACCTCCACTCCGTTTCATTCTCATAATTAGCGGCAAAACGTTTGCTAATCCTCTCATTCATCTCTCTCTCCTCCTCCTCCTCCGCCTTCACGTGCCTCACACCAGGTGGCCTGGGTAAAACAAACAAGTCGAACAAGTGTTGCATGCCAACCACAGTCAGCAAATGTTTGCAATATTTCTCTCGGGACCCAGCGGAGCTGTCGAACGAGAGGTACCGCTCACAACCAAAGAGATCGCACAAACACCAGTCCCACACAGTATGTCCACGGGCAGGTGCACCCACGCTCATGCGTGCGAGATGCTTCCTATATTTTGCAGGCAACGCTAGAATACATGTGTCCAGATGTTCCGTCCACTTCCCCCTTCCATATAGCATGGCCAGCCTAGATATCATCCATTCACGTGACATGTCCGACTCCTCAGGTATGGCAGGCTGATCATCCGTTGTCCGCCGACGACCGCCACTCGACATCTGGGAGATCTGAGATACATGAGATGCATGAGAGGCCGCCGCCACCGCCATCGCCCGAGTTTTCCTCTGACGCCGATGTGGTACCGTCTCCCCCTCCTCCTCCACTGTGTGTGTTGTGTATCTCCTCATGCGAATACTTGCAGCAACTGAGACATCCTTGGCCCAATCCCAACAACGAAATATCCATATCTGCACCGCACTTCGAAATCCAAGCTCAACAAAACTCTGCCGTCCAACTTTGTATCGCCTACGTTGAAACTCAGACCAGCCTTCAGTTCTCCGCTTGCGTAGACCTGACATTAACGCCAGGCATCTACCTTCAAAAGAGCGAACAGCAGCAATGGTGGAATAGTCGGGCGTTCTGCCCTCACAGTTGAATAATAATGCAGCAATCACTTTAGCTTGATAACGAGTAAATCTCTCAGCCAAATCAATACCAGAGCAGCGATAATAAGCGATTTCCCAAAAGAATATCTTCTGGGCTTTCTGGAGCATGGCCTCTGAATCCGAGTGGTCCTTCCAGGTCTCCTCCAGAGTGGCCCCCAGGATCTCAAACGACTGAACACGCGGCAGGACCACTTCTCGGGCCCCAAGAGCAGCGTCACAAGACGGCACCAGCACACGGATATCCTGCTCGGGGGACGGCGGGACGCCAGGCGGCGCACCAAAGTAAATATACATCAAGGATTTCGGCTTCCAGGTCATTCCTGCATTCATCAGCGGGATACTCATGTCACGCACCATCAACTCGAGGTCAGTGCGGGTCTTCGCATACAACAGAAGATTATATGCCCAGAAACTGTGGGTCATACGCTCACCGTTGAACATGCGCTCATCATTTTCCAATTTGATACCGTAAAGCGTATCCTGCCTCCACCTGTCAATCACATCTCTCCAGAGTACAATAGAAACTGCTAGAAAAATCATCGGCCCCTCCACTCCTCCCCTTCGAATAGATTTGTCCCAATAGACCGCTGAAGATGCCTCGATGCCCTCGAAGCTGGCCACGCACTGATTATCAATCATGGGTTCAATCAACGCCACAATGAGGTCAGCTGGTATGTCAAGAGCACGAAGACAGCGCATGGCGAGGCACGGAGTGACATTATCGAATGCTTGTAAAATATCGAGGTTGGCAAGCCACAAACTGTCTCCTTTGCCCCAGACAGCGGAGTGCTGGCTGAGCCTTTTGGCAACGCAGGTGATTTCCGATGTTTTTTCGTCCCGATCTGAATCCGTACAGGCATACATAGTGTCGGTGCTCCTCAATCCTCTTCTCAATCATCATCACAATACATGCCATGTACCATTTCATAAGACACGACTGTAGACATAGTACACGTGTATATGTCAAATGTTGTACGTCCATTTCTTTAGGCATGAGCGTGGCAGCTAGTTGACGCCAACTGTCGGGGCAACATAACCTGCGGGAGGTTCACCAGAACACGTCGAACAGATGCCCACGAGAGCTGTTTCAACATCGTGACGGTCACGTTGTCGAGACCTGGGGCCTTTCCCGTGGACAGCTTCGCCCTCGCCCGCAGCAGGAGCGACATCGAGAACACCTCTGAGGATCCGCTTCCCGAACATAGACCACGCAGCGACTGTTGCTCACGAAGGGTCACCTCCCTGGCTTCGGGGTCCTCCACCTTAGACTTCATGTGCCCCAGTATCTCGTCCCCCCACTCCTCGCGGTTCTGGGACTCCATCCCGTTGGCAAGGATCAACGTCTCCGTCTTGGCCCTCCTCCTCCTCCTCGTGTTCATCTCCGTCCTCCACCTCTGTACTCTTGCCTCCAGCCTCCTCCTTTCTCTCCTCACTATCTTTGAGCACCGTTTGGCCTCCTCTCTATCCCCACGACGAAGTGCTTCGCGTTTACTTTCCTGGGCGGCCCAGTGGATCTCGGATTTCTTTGGCACATTATTCCTGGGATTGGTATCTTTCTGGGGGGTCTCCTTGGCGGTCTTTATGAGGTCAGGTCCCAGCATATCCAACATCTCCTGTCGATCCTCTGGGTCAGCATTTTCCTGGCACAATGCACGGTAACGACTGCCCCGATCGTCCATGTTCTTCGCAAACTCAAGCTGCGACACCGGTTGCAAGTAGATGAATTTGCGAGCAGGCTGGGTCCGTCTCTTCGCAGACGGTCCACAAGACAAGCGAACAACTATGCAAGCGTGGTCAGACAGCGCACGCTCGTATCTGCTGCATGGGTGCTCCGTCCAGGCGTGGCCCACTTCCGCAGGCAACATCCAGCCTACAGTGATCTCCTGCCTGTGTAAACGACGGCTGACACCCACATAGTCGAGTACCTTCTCCACCCCCGTACTTGATTTGAAAGTAACCCTCCTCTGCCCAAATGTGTTATCCATCCTTATGCCCCAGAGCCCGCAGAAGTCCAGCAGGGCCCTCCTCATAGATTGCAGCCTAGACGCCCGTCGAGTTTCGAAGCCCGAGACAACCCTATGAGGCCTTGTTTTGCGTGCACCACGTTTTGTTTGAGTCATATACGGCTTGCCGTCATCCGATCCTTCCTCCATCCCAGTATCAATCTCCGTAGAATCCCCAGCAATCCCAGACGCCTCCAGAAGCCCTGATCCAGTAACTCTAAAGCCGTTGACCTCCGAATCTGGCTCGAGTCTGACGTTAGCATCTGTCAAGAAGACCAGGTCCTGCGGCTGCTTCGGGAACTTAGACCTATGTGTGCGAAGCACTTGGGAAATATCAAACAATATCTGCTCGTGCACATCATGTTCATGCTGTTCTTCCGTAAGGGTACGAATACTCTCATGCGGCATATATGCAACAATAACAGTAACACTAGAATAACTACAAATCACAAAACCTTTGCCACGATATGTGGCCCTGAGCGAGTCTCTCCAAGACTTAGACATGATCACCGCAGCCTTCCGACAAGTACTCCGAAAAATTGTGTAACCTCGCATGCTGAGATCACGAACTGAAAGGAACTGGCACTCGCACAACCCCGCGAGTCCCACATCTAAGCGACGTAGTGCATTAATTATGTCATGGCCGTTCTCTGCACCTGCCCGACGCACATTCCATGACGCAATGGTGTCGTGGCACCTCTAGTTCGTACTGGAAATCCTCGCTCGCAACTCATCAATGTTGATCCCTGGCTCAAGCTGATTCATTGCACGAGTAATCTCCCAGCCATTCTGCAGAGAGAACTTGGCCACAGTCTTCCCTGGAGGTGGTAAGTGGTCACTGGAGCCCCACATGAACGTAATCGGTGGTCCCGTCTCAGCCCTGAGATTTGAATGATGCTTCTTGAAGCTCTTGAACTTTGCCTGAAAGATCCCAGCGGCATCCAGATGGGGCTTCTTCCAGGGGGGGGGGGGCCTCCACGTGGACCTTGAGGACCCTGGGAGCGTGCTGGAGTTTGTTGTCGGCAATCGCGGCAACGAGTCGACGACGGAGATCCCACAGCTGGTCACTGGTAACCCCATTCTGGAAATAGAACCGAGCACGCGAATAACCCCATGCCTCTCGACCTGTGTTGAACCTCTTGGATTGGTTCAGGTCCAGAAGCTCCTTGACACCACTGAACCATTCTCCAGCCAGGACCTCATTCAGTAGTGAATTCAACGCCTGCTGTGATAACATCTCCTCCTGACGCTTCTCTGCATCCCGCCAATCAGTCACCCATCCCTTGAGCTCGACGAACGACGGAGTGAAATTCTGCATGGACTGCCGAGTTTCCGCCGAGGACGCCGTCGTAGAGGTGCCTGCTCTGGGGGGCCCACCTGCAGGAGCCTGCTGGAGCTGGATAATCTGGAGCCTCTGATCCTCCACCTTCTTAGTAATAGCATCTATGTCCGTCATCGCCTGCTGCACATTTTTCTCGACCGAATCAACGCGAGCATTGAGTTGGGTGCCGAGATCCGCGATGCTCCGATGGGTTGACTGGAAGCCCTCAGTCATCTTACCTCCCAGAGATGCAACAAGCGTCGTTATCTTGTCCATACCCTTAGTCATGGCCTCCTCGAGGCCCTCAACCGTCTGAATTTTGACACGTTTTCCCTCTGGGACCTCCTCCTCCTTGGCTCCTGGAACGGGCATATCAGTGGCATCCATGGCGAAAATCTCGGGGACCGCAGCAGCTGATGAGGCAGCCATCTTGCCGTCTGAGATGTTGCAAGGGATATTCCACTTCTGACAGAACGATCGATCTTCTCGAGTGCGTTTGAGATGCGCACGTAACTGATGACAGTTATATGGGGCAACAGGATTATGAGGTAAAGTGGAAGAGAGATGAGGTGGTGCAGATGGTATGTCAACTAGAGAATCTTTATCGTCGTGACAAGATCTACCAACCTGTCTGGCAAGATATTCCCACTCCCAATGTCCGAAGTTGGATCCCCAGCGGTCCAGATCGATCGATTGACTCTGGCTCGTCCCGTCCAGCTCGATGCAGCAAAATGCCGCAACAATGCACACAAACAAATACAAACAAATGGCAGGCGGCCTGCTTACCTCGGACTCGCCGAAGTCGCCGAAGATGCCCAATCGCCACGCGCCCCCGCGCGGCGGGCCAGGCCAGGGGCAGGCTGCCTGTCTGCACAATGCAGCTCGAGCCGCACGAGGAGGCCCCACGAGCCCCGGCAGCAACCAACCTTGGTTACCGCCGGGAACTCGTAGAGCTTCCTCGCGCAATGCGGGCGCGGCAATCTCGCATTGCGCGCGCGAGGGCGCGGTCTCATGGAGGAGGACGCGGAGGAGAAGAAGAAGTGAGGGGAAAGCATCTCTGGGAAAAGTATAAGAATTAAATCAAAAAATCATAATCATCCTTCTTTATAAAAAAAGCAGAGCACGAATAGTTTTTGTCAACAGCTCCTGCAGCTCGAGTTATGTCAAGAAAGTCACCATCATCCGTCTAAAATTTAGCAGAATACGAACAGTTGTTTCTGACCCAGCTCTGGTAGCAGACCGAATTCAGGCGTCTAGATACTTTAGACTAGCGTTTCCTATGATTGTCTTTCGACTCATGTGACAAACAGCTATGTAGCTCATCTCCAACTCAATTTAAGTCCGGAAAACCATCACCAAAAAAAACAAAGAGGACGAATAGTTTTTCAAACCCAGTTCTGATAGCAGACCGAGTTCAGACGTCTACATACTTTAGACGGGCGCGCCTGATGAGTTCTCTCTGATTGCTCTGCCGAACAATTCTGTAGCTCGTCTGCAGCTCCAATTGAATCAAGAAAACCATCACCATCCCTTAAAGCAGACCGAGTTCAGGCGTCTAGATTATTTAAGCTAGCGCGCCTGATGATCTCCTTCCGATTGCTGTGCAAAACAGCTCTGTCGCCCATCTGCAGCTCTAGTTAAGTCAAAAAACCATCAGCATACCTAAAAAAAAGCCGAGTACGAATAATTGTTCGGACCCAGCCAAGATAGCATACCAGGTTCAGGCGTCTAGATACTTCAAACTAGCGCGCCTGATGATTTCCCTCCGATTGCTGTACCGCACAGCTCTGTAGCTCATCTGCAGCTCGAGTTAAGTTCTGAAAATCATCATCATGTGAAGAAAAATTAGCAGCGTACGAATAATTTTGCGGACGCGGCTCTGGTAGCCGACCGAATTCAGATATCTAGATGCTTGAGACGAACGCGCCTGACGATTCTACATCGATTAGGTATGCCTACCAGCTCTATAGCGATTCTAATGCTCGAGTTAAGCACAGAGAACCGATAGCACTTCCCAAGATGAGACGAAACAGCCGTTCCCGCCCCAGTGCTTTGTGGTAGTAATAGGTACCCGATCGGGTTAAGATTCAAGATGGCGAACGGAAATAAGATCGAAGGGAAAAATACGGGAGCTCTAACGAATTGTTGAATTTCGAGAAATCGAATTTCAACAAATCAAAAAATACAAAACTTCTGTCGAGATTTTGTTTGTAAACTAGCTCCTCAGCGCGCCGGAAATACTCTGCTAGCTTCGCCGATAACGCTCTTAGGGAAGCTCTACGAGTCATTTCACAATTCGTGTTAAGAACTGGTATTTGTCGCACCTATTGTGGGGCATGCCGCGTCTGCTAGTGAAATATTCAGGTCCATAGCTGCAGTATTCCTACCAACACTTGGCGGTACGGACTTCGTATAAAACTCAAAAAAATCATGTAACAACCTGGCATGGGTTTCCCCAAAATCGTCATAGATTGGCTCTTGGAAGATTATGACGAATTTAAAAATTCGTTGTGGGAAGACAGATTTCTCACTGAGCATTAGCATATCAGCTTCATTCTGAAGGGCGATGAGCTATCTTGCAGGAGTTTTACTACTGGTTCACAGCAAGCTACAGACATTGTTGAAGAACAAAAAAATCAAGTGTTACGAAAATGCTCTCAGCAGCTCTCTGCTTCGAATCTGCGTACTTCAGCGAGTGCCAGGAGCTCTAATGCCTGTCGAACTATCAAGCTCGTAGCTGCAATCATACTGTCAAAAGACGTGGATAAACCGACTTTGCATAAACCCATAAAAATCATGCCGCGAGTTGTCGCGCTCAGTTCTGAGAATCGTCATTCTGACAATCTGAGCACTTATTCGCGTAAGAAGAGCCCTACGAGGGTCCCGGCGGTAACCTGGTTGACGGTTTACCGCCGGCTGCGAGTTGGACGACCCGGCCAGAACGGACAATGTGGTAACCTGGGGCCGGTTTTTCGAAAATGCCTCGTAGAGCTTCCCTAGGAGTGTTAGCGGCGAAGCTACAAGAGTAATCCTGGCGCGCTGGAGGGCTAGTTGGCGAAAAATCTCGACGGAAATTTTGTCTTTGTTTGACACTGGGAGCCGGCGGTAAACCGTCAACCTTGTTTTTTTTTTTTGCGGTTTGCGGTCCGCCACTAGAATCCGAATCCGAATCGGCGGAACAGTGCAACTGAGCCCCCACCGTCTTAGGTAGGTCGCAGCAGAGCGCACGCCACCTTAGCAGCAGCTCTCGTCAGGGCAGCGCAGGCAGCTAGTTCACGGCAGGTTACCGTGCTACCTGGAGGCAAGCTCATCGCCTCCTCGGCCACATCGTGCCAATGGAAGCTCTGCGAGCTGATGCAGGAGGAAGAGGAGGAGGAGGAGGAGGAAATGGGAAAATCAACCTGCAGCTGGAACCACTACCTACTACACCAATCTGAAGCCACCACCCGCCTCCACATCCTTCATTACTGACACCCCCATCGAATGCACCACGGAGAGCAGTCTTACGAGTACTGAGGAACTGATCATATGCAAACCAGCGAGTAATAGTTTGGCCACCTCTGGCCTCCCACGGCAATCTATCCGCACGCTCATTACCCTCACGAAAGAAATGTATATACAAATTCTGTCCCGATGCAGGTGAGGTCAGTCCCCATCCAGACAGCATCGATACAGTATTTTGCAGTACTCCCACCAGTCGTACATACTGCTTGTTACGAATCTGCCACTCACCACACATCCAGTTCACGACCGTCTTACTATCTCCCAAGATTTCCATCCCAAGACGTGCAATACTCTCACACCTCCACTCCGTTTCATTCTCATCATAAGCGGCAATACGTTTGCTGATCCTCTCATTCATCTCTCTCCACCTCCTCCTGCGCCTTCACATACCTCACACCAGGCGGCCTGGGTAAGACGAATAACTCAAACAAGTGTTGCATGCCAATCACAGTCAGCAGACGTTTGCAATATTTCTCGCGGGACCCAGCGGAGCTGTCGAACGAGAGGTACCACTCACAACCAAAGAGATCGCACAAACACCAATCCCATACAGTATGTCCACGGGCGGGGGCACCCATGCTCATGCGCGTGAGATGCTTCCTATCTTTTGCAGGCAACGCAAGAATGCATGTGTCCCGATGTTCTGTCCACCTCCCCCTTCCATGTAGCATGGCCAGCCTAGATATCATCCATTCACGTGAGATGTTCGACTCCTCAGGTATGGCAGGCTGATCATCCGTTGTCCGCCGACGACCCCCACTCGACATCTGGGAGATCTGGGATACTTGAGAAGCCGCCGCCGCCGCCATCGCCCGAGTTTTTATATGACGCCGATTTGGTACCGTCTCCACATCATCCGCAACTGTGCGTGTTGTGTACCGCCTCATACGAATACTTGCAGCAACTGAGACATCCTTGGCCCAATCCCAACAACGAAATATCCATATCTGCACCGCACTTCGAAATCCTAGCGCAACAAACCTCTGCCGTCCAACTTTGTATCGCCTACGTTGAAACCCTGGCCATCCTTCAGTTCTCCGCTTGCGTAGGCCTGACATCAACGCCAGGCATCTACCTTCAAAAGAGCGAACAGCAGCAATGGTGGAATAGTCGGGCGTTCTGCCCTCACAGTTGAATAACAATGCAGCAATCACTTTAGCTTGATAACGAGTAAATCTCTCAGCCAAATCAATACCAGAGCAGCGATAATAAGCGATTCCCCCAAAGAATATCTTCTGGGCTTTCTGGAGCACGGCCTCTGAATCCGAGTGGTCCTTCCAGGTCTCCTCCAGAGTGGCTCCCAGGATCTCAAACGACTGAACACGCGGCAGGACCACTTCTCGGGCCCCAAGAGCAGCGTCACAAGACGGCACCAGCACACGGATATCCTGCTCGGGGGACGGCGGGATGCCAGGCGGCGCACCAAAGTAAATATACATCAAGGATTTCAGCTTCCAGGTCATTCCTGTATTCATCAGCGGGATACTCATGTCACGCACCATCAACTCGAGGTCCGTGCGGGTCTTCGCATACAACAGAAGATTACCTGCCCAGAAACTGTGGGTCATACGCTCACCGTTGAACATGCGCTCATCATTTTCCAAGTTGATACCGTACTGCGTTTCCTGCCTCCACCTGTCAATCACATCTCTCCAGAGTACAGTAGAAACTGCTAGGAAAATCATCGGCCCCTCCACTCCTCCCGTTCGAATAGATTTGTCCCAATAGACCGCTGAAGATGCCTCGATGCCCTCGAAGCTGGCCACGCACTGATTATCAATCATGGGTTCAATCAACGCCACAATGAGATCAGCTGGCATGTCAAGAGCACGAAGACAGCGCATGGCGAGGCACGGAGTGACATTATCGAATGCTTGTAAAATATCGAGGTTGGCAAGCCACAAACTGTCTCCTTTGCCCCAGACAGCGGAGTGCTGGCTGAGCCTTTTGGCAACGCTGGTGATGTCCGATGTTTTGCGTCCCGATCTGAATCCGTACAGGCATACATAGTGTCGGTGCTCCTCAATCCTCTTCTCAATCATCATCACAATACATGTCATGTACCATTTCATAAGACACGACTGTAGACATAGTACACGTGTATCTGTCAAATGTTGTATGTCCATTTCTTTAGGCATGAGCGTGGCAGCTAGTTGACGCCAACTGTCGGGGCAACATAACCTGCGGGAATACACACCTTGGAAGCTCACCAGAACACGTCGAACAGATGCCCACGAGAGCTGTTTCAACATCGTGACAGTCACGTTGTCGGGACCTGGGGCCTTTCCCGTGGACAGCTTCGCCCTCGCCCGCAGCAGGAGCGACATCGAGAACACCTCTGAGGATCCGCTTCCCGAACATAGACCACGCAGCGACTGTAGCTCACGAAGGGTCACCTCCCTGGCCTCGGGGTCCTCCACCTTAGACTTCATGTGCCCCAATATCTCGTCCCCCCACTCCTCGCGGTTCTGGGACTCCATCCCGTTGGCAAGGATCAACGTCTCCGTCTTGGCCCTCCTCCTCCTCCTCGTGTTCATCTCCGTCCTCCACCTCTGTACTCTTGCCTCCAGCCTCCTCCTTTCTCTCCTCACTATCTTTGAGCACCGTTTGGCCTCCTCTCTATCCCCACGACGAAGTGCTTCGCGTTTACTTTCCTGGGCGGCCCAGTGGATCTCGGATTTCTTTGGCACATTATTCCTGGGATTGGTATCTTTCTGGGGGGTCTCCTCGGCGGCCTTTATGAGGTCAGGTCCCAGCATATCCAACATCTCCTGTCGATCCTCTGGGTCAGCATTTTCCTGGCACAATGCACGGTAACGACTGCCCCGATCGTCCATGTTCTTCGCAAACTCAAGCTGCGACACCGGTTGCAAGTAGATGAATTTGCGAGCAGGCTGGGTCCGTCTCTTCGCAGATGGTGCACAAGACAAGCGAACAACTATGCAAGCGTGGTCAGACAGCGCACGCTCGTATCTGCTGCATGGGTGCTCCGTCCAGGCGTGGCCCACTTCCGCAGGCAACATCCAGCCTACAGTGATACCCTGCCTGTGTAAACGACGGCTGACACCCACATAGTCGAGTACCTTCTCCACCCCCGCACTTGATTTGAAAGTAACCCTCCTCTGCCCAAATGTGTTCTCCATCCTTATGCCCCAGAGCCCGCAGAAGTCCAGTAGGACCCTCCTCATAGATTGCAGCCTAGACGCCCGTCGAGTTTCGAAGCCCGAGACAACCCTATGAGGCCTTGTTTTGCGTGCGCCACGTTTTGTTTGAGTCATATACGGGTTGCCGTCATCCGATCCTTCCTCCATCCCAGTATCAATCTCCGTAGAATCCCCAGCAATCCCAGACGCCTCCAGAAGCCCTGATCCAGTAACTCCAAAGCCGTTGACCTCCGAATCTGGCTCGAGTTCGACGTTAGCATCTGTCAAGAAGACCAGGTCCTGCGGCTGCTTCGGGAACTTAGACCTATGTGTGCGAAGCACTTGGGATATATCAAACAATATCTGCTCATACACATCATGTTCATGCTGTTCTTCCGTAAGGGTACGAATACTCTCATGCGGCATATATGCAACAATAACAGTAACACTAGAATAACTACAAATCACAAAACCTTTGCCACGATATGTGGCCCTGAGCGAGTCTCTCCAAGACTTAGACATGATCACCGCAGCCTTCCGACAAGTACTCCGAAAAATTGTGTAACCTCGCATGCTGAGATCACGAACTGAAAGGAACTGGCACTCGCACAACCCCGCGAGTCCCACATCTAAGCGACGTAGTGAATAATTATGTCATGGCCGTTCTCTGCACCTGCCCGACGCACATTCCATGACGCAATGGTGTCGTGGCACCTCTAGTTCGTACTGGAAATCCTCGCTCGCAACTCATCAATGTTGATCCCTGGCTCAAGCTGATTCATTGCACGAGTAATCTCCCAGCCATTCTGCAGAGAGAACTTGGCCACGATCTTCCCTGGAGGTGGTAAGTGGTCACTGGAGCCCCACATGAACGTAATCGGTGGTCCCGTCTCAGCCCTGAGATTTGAATGATGCTTCTTGAAGCTCTTGAACTTTGCCTGAAAGATCCCAGCGGCATCCAGATGGGGCTTCTTCCAGGGGGGGGGGGGCCTCCACGTGGACCTTGAGGACCCTGGGAGCGTGCTGGAGTTTGTTGTCGGCAATCGCGGCAACGAGTCGACGACGGAGATCCCACAGCTGGTCACTGGTAACCCCATTCTGGAAATAGAGCCGAGCACGCGAATAACCCCATGCCTCTCGACCTGTGTTGAACCTCTTGGATTGGTTCAGGTCCAGAAGCTCCTTGACACCACTGAACCATTCTCCAGCCAGGACCTCATTCAGTAGTGAATTCAACGCCTGCTGTGATAACATCTCCTCCTGACGCTTCTCTGCATCCCGCCAATCAGTCACCCATCCCTTGAGCTCGACGAACGACGGAGTGAAATTCTGCATGGACTGCCGAGTTTCCGCCGAGGACGCCGTCGTAGAGGTGCCTGCTCTGGGGGCCCCACCTGCAGGAGCCTGCTGGAGCTGGATAATCTGGAGCCTCTGATCCTCCACCTTCTTAGTAATAGCATCTATGTCCGTCATCGCCTTCTGTGCATTTTTCTCGACCGAATCAACGCGAGCATTGAGTTGGGCGCCGAGATCCGCGATGCTCCGATGGGTTGACTGGAAGCCCTCAGTCATCTTACCTCCCAGAGATGCAACAAGCGTCGTGATCTTGTCCATACCCTTAGTCATGGCCTCCTCGAGGCCCTCAACCGTCTGAACTTTGACACGTGTTCCCTCTGGGACCTCCTCCTCCTCGGCTCCTGGAACGGGCATATCAGTGGCATCCATGGCGAAAATCTCGGGGACCGCAGCAGCTGATGAGGCAGCCATCTTGCCGTCTGAGATGTTGCAAGGGATATTCCACTTCTGACAGAACGATCGATCTTCTCGAGTGCGTTTGAGATGCGCACGTAACTGATGAAAGTTATATGGGGCAACAGGATTATGAGGTAAAGTGGGAGAGAGATCAGGTGGTCCAGATGGTATGTCAACTAGAGAATCTTTATCGACGTGACAAGATCTACCAACCTGTCTGGCAAGATATTTCCACTCCCAATGTCCGAAGTTGGATCCCCAGCGGTCCAGATCGATCGATTGACTCTGGCTCGTCCCGCCCAGCTCGATGCAGCAAAATGCCGCAACAATGCACACAAACAAATACAAACAAATGGCAGGCGGCCTGCTGACCTCGGACTCGCCGAAGTCGCCGAAGATGCCCAATCGCCACGCGCCCCCGCGCGGCGGGCCAGGCCAGGGGCAGGCTGCCTGTCTGCACAATGCAGCTCGAGCCGCACGAGGAGGCCCCACGAGCCCCAGCAGCAACCAACCTTGGTTTTTTGCGGTTTGCGGTCCGCCACTAGAATCCAAATCCGAATCGGCGGAGCAGTGCAACTGAGCCCCACCATCTTAGGTAGGTCGCAGCAGAGCGCACGCCACCTTAGCAGCAGCTCTCGTCAGGGCAGTGCAGGCAGCTAGTTCACAGCAGGTTACCGTGCTACCTGGAGGCAAGCTCATCGCCTCCTCGGCCACATCGTGCCAATGGAAGCTGTGCGAGCTGGTGCAGGAGGAGGAGGAGGAGGAGGAGGAGGAGATGGGAAAATCAACCTGCACGCTGGAACCCCTACCTACAACGCCAATCTGAAGCCACCACCCACCTCCACATCCTTCATTACTGACACCCCCATCGAATGCACCACGGAGAGCAGTCTTACGAGTACTGAGGAACTTATCATATGCAAACCAGCGAGTAATAGTTTGGCCACCTCTGGCCTCCCACGACAATCTATCCGCACGTTCATTACCCTCACGAAAGAAATGCTTATACAGATTCTGTCCCGATGCAGGTGAGGTCAGTCCCCATCCAGACAGCATCGATACCGTATTCTGTAGTGTTCCCACCAGTCGTACATACTGCTTGTTGCGAATCTGCCACTCACCACACATCCAGTTAACAACCGTCTTACTATCTCCCAAGATCTCCATCCCAAGACGCTCAATATTCTCACACCTCCACTCCGTTTCATTCTCATAGTTAGCGGCAATACGTTTGCTAATCCCTTCATCCATCTCTCTCTCCTCCTCCTCCTCCGCCTTCACGCGCCTCACACCAGGTGGCCTGGGTAAAACAAACAAGTCGAACAAGTGTTGCATGCCAATCACCGTCAGCAAATGTTTGCAATATTTCTCTCGGGACCCAGCGGAGCTGTCGAACGAGAGGTACCACTCACAACCCAAAGAGATCGCACAAACACCAGTCCCACACAGTATGTCCACGGGCAGGTGCGCCCATGCTCATGCGTGTGAGATGCTTCCTATCTTTTGCAGGCAACGCTAGAATACATGTGTCCCGATGTTCCGTCCACTTCCCCCTTCCATGTAGCATGGCCAGCCTAGATATCATCCATTCACGTGACATGTCCGACTCCTCAGGTATGGCAGGCTGATCATCCGTTGTCCGCCGACGACAGGCACTCGACATCTGGGAGATCTGAGATACATGAGATGCATGAGAGGCCGCCGCCACCGCCATCGCCCGAGTTTTCCCTCTGACGCCGATTTGGTACCGTCTCTCCCTCCTCCTCCACTGTGTGTGTCGTGTATCTCCTCATACGAATACTTGCAGCAACTGAGACATCCTTAGCCCAATCCCAACAACGAAATATCCATATCTGCACCGCACTTCGGAATCCAAGCTCAACAAAACTCTGTCGTCCAACTTTGTATCGCCTACGTTGAAACTCAGACCAGCCTTCAGTTCTCCGCTTGCGTAGACCTGACATTAACGCCAGGCATCTACCCTCAAAAGAGTGAACAGCAGCAATGGTGGAATAGTCGGGCGTTCTGCCCTCACAGTTGAATAATAATGCAGCAATCACTTCAGCTTGAAAACGAGTAAATCCCTCAGCCAAATCAATCCCAGAGCAGCGATAATAAGCGATTTCCCCAAAGAACATATTCTGGGCGTTCTGGAGCATGGCCTCTGAATCCGAGTGGTCCTTCCAGGTCTCCTCCAGAGTGGCTCCCAGGATCTCAAACGACTGAACACGCGGCAGGACCACTTCTCGGGCCCCAAGAGCAGCGTCACTAGACGGCACCAGCACACGGATATCCTGCTCGGGGGACGGCGGGATGCCAGGCGGCGCACCAAAGTAAATATACATCAAGGATTTCGGCTTCCAGGTCATTCCTGCATTCATCAGCGGGATACTCATGTCACGCACCATCAACTCGAGGTCAGTGCGGGTCTTCGCATACAACAGGAGATTATCTGCCCAGAAACTGTGGGTCATACGCTCACCGTTGAACATGCGCTCATCATTTTCCAATTTGATACCGTACTGCGTACCCTGCCTCCACCTGTCGATCACATCTCTCCAGAGTACAATAGAAACTGCTAGAAAAATCATCGGCCCCTCCACTCCTCCCGTTCGAATAGATTTGTCCCAATAGACCGCTGAAGATGCCTCGATGCCCTCGAAGCTGGCCACGCACTGATTATCCATCATGGGTTCAATTAACGCCACAATGAGATCAGCTGGTATGTCAAGAGCACGGAGACAGCGCATGGCGAGGCACGGAGTGACATTATCGAATGCTTGTAAAATATCAAGGTTGGCAAGCCACAAACTGTCTCCTTTGCCCCAGACAGCGGAGTGCTGGCTGAGCCTTTTTGGCAACGCTGGTGATTTCCGATGTTTTACGTCCCGATCTGAATCCGTACAGGCATACATAGTGTCGGTGCTCCTCAATCCTCTTCTCAATCATCATCACAATACATGTCATGTACCATTTCATAAGACACGACTGTAGACGTAGTACACGTGTATCTGTCAAATGTTGTATGTCCATTTCTTTAGGCATGAGCGTGGCAGCTAGTTGACGCCAACTGTCGGGGCAACATAACCTGCGGGAATACACACCTTGGAAGCTCACCAGAACACGTCGAACAGATGCCCACGAGAGCTGTTTCAACATCGTGACAGTCACGTTGTCGGGACCTGGGGCCTTTCCCGTGGACAGCTTCGCCCTCGCCCGCAGCAGGAGCGACATCGAGAACACCTCTGAGGATCCGCTTCCCGAACATAGACCACGCAGCGACTGTAGCTCACGAAGGGTCACCTCCCTGGCCTCGGGGTCCTCCACCTTAGACTTCATGTGCCCCAATATCTCGTCCCCCCACTCCTCGCGGTTCTGGGACTCCATCCCGTTGGCAAGGATCAACGTCTCCGTCTTGGCCCTCCTCCTCCTCCTCGTGTTCATTTCCGTCCTCCACCTCTGTACTCTTGCCTCCAGCCTCCTTCTTTCTCTCCTCACTATCTTTGAGCACCGTTTGGCCTCCTCTCTATCCCCACGACGAAGTGCTTCGCGTTTACTTTCCTGGGCGGCCCAGTGGATCTCGGATTCCTTTGGCACATTATTCCTGGGATTGATATCTTTCTGGGGGGTCTCCTCGGCGGCCTTTATGAGGTCAGGTCCCAGCATATCCAACATCTCCTGGCGATCCTCTGGGTCAGCATTTTCCTGGCACAATGCACGGTAACGACTGCCCCGATCGCCCATGTTCTTCGCAAACTCAAGCTGCGACACCGGTTGCAAGTAGATGAATTTGCGAGCAGGCTGGGTCCGTCTCTTCGCAGACGGTGCACAAGACAAGCGAACAACTATGCAAGCGTGGTCAGACAGCGCACGCTCGTATCTGCTGCATGGGTGCTCCGTCCAGGCGTGGCCCACTTCCGCAGGCAGCATCCAGCCTACAGTGATCTCCTGCCTGTGTAAACGACGGCTGACACCAACATAGTCGAGTACCTTCTCCACCCCCGTACTTGATTTGAAAGTAACCCTCCTCTGCCCAAATGTGTTCTCCATCCTGATGCCCCAGAGCCCGCAGAAGTCCAGTAGGGCCCTCCTCATAGATTGCAGCCTAGACGCCCGTCGAGTTTCGAAGCCCGAGACAACCCTATAGGTCTTATTTTACGTGCACCACGTTTTGTTTGGGTCATGTACGGGTTGCCGTCATCCGATCCTTCCTCCATCCCAGTATCAATCTCCGTAGAATCCCCAGCAATCCCAGACGCCTCCAGAAGCCCTGATCCAGTAACTCTGAAGCCGTTGACCTCCGAATCTGGCTCGAGTTCGACGTTAGCATCTGTCAAGAAGACCAGGTCCTGCGGCTGCTTCGGGAACTTAGACCTATGTGTGCGAAGCACTTGGGATATATCAAACAATATCTGCTCATACACATCATGTTCATGCTGTTCTTCCGTAAGGGTACGAATACTCTCATGTGGCATATATGCAACAATAACAGTAACACTAGAATAACTACAAATCACAAAACCTTTGCCACGATATGTGGCTCTGAGCGAGTCTCTCCAAGACTTAGACATGATCACCGCAGCCTTCCGACAAGTACTCCGAAAATTTGTGTAACCTCGCATGCTGAGATCACGAACTGAAAGGAACTGGCACTCGCACAACCCCGCGAGTCCCACATCTAAGCGACGTAGTGAATTAATTATGTCATGGCCGTTCTCTGCACCTGCCCGACGCACACTCCATGACGCAATGGTGTCGTGGCACCTCTAGTTCGTACTGGAAATCCTCGCTCGCAACTCATCAATGTTGATCCCTGGCTCAAGCTGATTCATTGCACGAGTAATCTCCCAGCCATTCTGCAGAGAGAACTTGGCCACAATCTTCCCTGGAGGTGGTAAGTGGTCACTGGAGCCCCACATGAACGTAATCGGTGGTCCCGTCTCAGCCCTGAGATTTGAATGATGCTTCTTGAAACTCTTGAACTTGCCTGAAAGATCCCAGCGGCATCCAGATGGGGCTTCTTCCAGGGGGGGGGGCCTCCACGTGGACCTTGAGGACCCTGGGAGCGTGCTGGAGTTTGTTGTCGGCAATCGCGGCGACGAGTCGACGACGGAGATCCCACAGCTGGTCACTGGTAACCCCATTCTGGAAATAGAGCCGAGCACGCGAATAACCCCATGCCTCTCGACCTGTGTTGAACCTCTTGGATTGGTTCAGGTCCAGAAACTCCTTGACACCACTGAACCATTCTCCAGCCAGGACCTCATTCAGTAGTGAATTCAACGCCTGCTGTGATAACATCTCCTCCTGACGCTTCTCTGCATCCCGCCAGTCCGTCACCCATCCCTTGAGCTCGACGAACGACGGAGTGAAATTCTGCATGGACTGCCGAGTTTCCGCCGAGGACGCCGTCGTAGAGGTGCCTGCTCTGGGGGGGCCCACCTGCAGGAGCCTGCTGGAGCTGGATAATCTGGAGCCTCTGATCCTCCACCTTCTTAGTAATGGCATCTATGTCCGTCATCGCCTGCTGTACATTTTTCTCTACCGAATCAACACGAGCATTGAGTTGGGTGCCGAGATCCGTGATGCTCCGATGAGTTGACTGGAAGCCCTCAGTCATCTTACCTCCCAGAGATGCAACAAGCGTCGCGATATTGTCCATGCCCTTAGTCATGGCCTCCTCGAGGCCTTCAACCGTCTGAACTTTGACACGTTTTCCCTCTGGGACCTCCTCCTCCTCGGCTCCTGGAACGGGCATATCAGTGGCATCCATGGCGAAAATCTCGGGGACCGCAGCAGCTGATGAGGCAGCCATCTTGCCGTCTGAGATGTTACAAGGGATATTCCACTTCTCACAGAACGATCGATCTTCTCGAGTACGTTTGAGATGCGCACTTAACTGATGAAAGTTATATGGGGCAACAGGATTGTGAGGTAAAGTGGGCGAGAGATCAGGTGGCCCAGATGGCATGTCAACTAGAGAATCTTTATCGTCGTGACAAGATCTACCAACCTGTCTGGCAAGATACTCCCACTCCCAGTGTCCGAAGTTGGATCCCCAGCGGTCCAGATCGATCGATTGACTCTGGCTCGTCCCGTCCAGCTCGATGCAGCAAAATGCCGCAACAATGCACACAAACAAATACAAACAAATGGCAGGCGGCCTGCTTACCTCGGACTCGCCAAAGTCGCCGAAGATGCCGAGTGGCCCGATCGCCACGCGCCCCCGCGCGGCGGGCCAGGCCAGGGGCAGGCTGCCTGACTGCACAATGCAGCTCGAGCCGCACGAGGAGGCCCCACGAGCCCCAGAAGCAACCAACCTCGGTTACCGCCCCGAACCTTGGTTACCGCCGGGAACTCGTAGAGCTTCCTCGTGCAATGCGGGCGCGGCAATCTCGCATTGCGCGCGCGAGGGCGCGGTCTCATGGAGGAGGACGCGGAGGAGAAGAAGAAGTGAGGGGAAAGCATATCTGGGAAAATTATAAGAATTAAATCAAAAAAGCATAACCATCCTTCTTTATAAAAAGCAGAGCACGAATAGTTTTTGTCAACAGCTCCTGCAGCTCGAGTTATGTCAAGAAAGTTACCATCATCCGTCTAAAATTTAGCAGAGTACGAACAGTTGTTTCTGACCCAGCTCTGGTAGCAGACCGAATTCAGGCGTCTAGATACTTTAGACTAGCGTTTCCTATGATTGTCTTTCGACTCATGTGACAGACAGCTATGTAGCTCATCTCCAACTCAATTTAAGTCCAGAAAACCATCACCAAAAAAACAAAGAGGACGAATAGTTTTAAACCCAGTTCTGATAGCAGACCGAGTTCAGACGTCTACATACTTTAGACGGGCGCGCCTGATGAGTTCTCTCTGATTGCTCTGCCGAACAATTCTGTAGCTCGTCTGCAGCTCCAATTGAATCAAGAAAACCATCACCATCTCTAAGAAGCATAATAACAGAATACGAATAATGTTTTGGACCCAGCTCTTAAAGCAGACCGAGTTCAGGCGTCTAGATTATTTAAGCTAGCGCGCCTGATGATCTCTTCCGATTGCTGTGCAAAACAGCTCTGTCGCCCATCTGCAGCTCTAGTTAAGTCAAACAAACCATCAGCATACCTAAAAAAAGCCGAGTACGAATAATTTTTCGGACCCAGCCAAGATAGCATACCAAGTTCCGGCGTCTAGATACTTCAAACTAGCGCGCCTGATGATTTCCCTCCGATTGCTGTACCGAACAGCTCTGTAGCTCATCTGCAGCTCGAGTTAAGTTCTGAAAATCATCATCACGTGAAGAAAAATTAGCAGCGCACGAATAATTTTGCGGACGCGCCTCTGGTAGCCGACCGAACTCAGATATCTAGATGCTTGAGACGAACGCGCCTGACGATTCTACATCGATTAGGTGTGCCTACCAGCTCTATAGCGATTCTAAAGCTCGAGTTAAGCACAGAGAACCGATAGCACTTGCCAAGATGAGACGAAACAGCCGTTCCCGCCCCAGTGCTTTGTGGTAGTAATAGGTACCCGATCGGGCTAATATTCAAGATGGCGAGCGGAAATAAGATCGAAGGGAAAAATACGGGAGCTCTAACGAATTGTTGAATTTCGAGAAATCGAACTTCAACAGCTCAAAAAATACAAAACTTCTGTCGAGATTTTGTTTGCAAACTAGCTCCTCAGCGCGCCGGAAATACTCTGCTAGCTTCGCCGATAACACTCTTAAGGAAGCTCTACGAGTCATTTCACAATTCGTGTTAAGAACTGGTATTTGTCGCACCTATTGTGGGGTATGCCGCGTCTGCTAGTGAAATATTCAGGTCCATAGCTGCAGTATTCCTACCAAAACACTTGGCGGTACGGACTTCGTATAAAACTCAAACAAATCATGTAACAACCTGGCATGGATTTCTCCAAAATCGTCATAGATTGGTTCTTGGAAGATTATGACGAATTTAAAAAATTCGTTGAAGACAGATTTCTCACTGAGCATTAGCATATCAGCTTCATTCTGAAGGGCGATGAGCTATCTTGCAGGAGTTTTACTACTGGTTCACAGCAAGCTACAGACATTGTTGAAGAACAGAAAAAATCAAGTGTTACGAAAATGCTCTCAGCAGCTCTCTGCTTCGAATCTGCGTACTTCAGCGAGTGCCAGGAGCTCTAATGCCTGTCGAACTATCAAGCTCGTAGCTGCAATCATACTGTCAAAAGACGTGGATAAACCGACTTTGTATAAACCCATAAAAATCATGCCGCGAGTTGTCGCGCTAAGTTCTGAGAAATCGTCATTCTGACAATGTGAGCACTTATTCGCGTAAGAAGAGCCCTACGAGGGTCCCGGCGGTAACCTGGTTGACGGCTTACCGCCGGCTGCGAGTTGGACGACCCGGCCAGAACGGACAATGTGGTAACCTGGGGCCGGTTTTTCGAAAATGCCTCGTAGAGCTCCCCTAGGAGCGTTAGCGGCGAAGCTACAAGAGTAATTCTGGCGCGCTGGAGGGCTAGTTGGCGAAAAATCTCGACGGAAGTTTTGTCTTTGTTTGACACTGGGAGCCGGCGGTAAGCCGCCAACCTTGGTTTTTTTTTGCGGTTTGCGGTCCGCCACTAGAATCCGAATCCGAATCGGCGGAACAGTGCAACTGAGCCCCCACCGTCTTAGGTAGGTCGCAGCAGAGCGCACGCCACCTTAGCAGCAGCTCTCGTCAGGGCAGCGCAGGCAGCTAGTTCGCAGCAGGTTGCCGTGCTACCTGGAGGCAAGCTCATCGCCTCCTCGGCCACATCGTGCCAATGGAAGCTCTGCGAGCTGATGCAGGAGGAAGAGGAGGAGGAGGAGGAGGAAATGGGAAAATCAACCTGCACGCTGGAACCACTACCTACTACACCAATCTGAAGCCACCACCCGCCTCCACATCCTTCATTACTGACACCCCCATCGAATGCACCACGGAGAGCAGTCTTACGAGCACTGAGGAACTGATCATATGCAAACCAGCGAGTAATAGTTTGGCCACCTCTGGCCTCCCACGACAATCTATCCGCACGCTCATTACCCTCACGAAAGAAATGTTTATACAAATTCTGTCCCGATGCAGGTGAGGTCAGTCCCCATCCAGACAACATCGATACAGCATTTTGCAGTACTCCCACCAGTCGTACATACTGCTTGTTACGAATCTGCCACTCACCACGCATCCAGTTCACGACCGTCTTACTATCTCCCAAGATTTCCATCCCAAGACGTACAATACTCTCACACCTCCACTCCGTTTCATTCTCATAATAAGCGGCAATACGTTTGCTGATCCTCTCATTCATCTCTCTCCACCTCCTCCTCCGCCTTCGCATACCTCACACCAGGTGGCCCGGGTAAGACGAATAACTCAAACAAGTGTTGCATGCCAATCACAGCCAGCAGACGTTTGCAATATTTCTCGCGGGACCCAGCGGAGCTGTCGAACGAGAGGTACCACTCACAACCAAAGAGATCGCACAAACACCAATCCCATACAGTATGTCCACGGGCGGGGGCACCCATGCTCATGCGCGTGAGATGCTTCCTATCTTTTGCAGGCAACGCAAGAATGCATGTGTCCCGATGTTCCGTCCACCTCCCCCTTCCATGTAGCATGGCCAGCCTAGATATCATCCATTCACGTGAGATGTTCGACTCCTCAGGTATGGCAGGCTGATCATCCGTTGTCCGCCGACGACCCCCACTCGACATCTGGGAGATCTGGGATACTTGAGAAGCCGCCGCCGCCGCCATCGCCCGAGTTTTTATATGACGCCGATTTGGTACCGTCTCCACATCATCCGCAACTGTGCGCGTTGTGTACCGCCTCATACGAATACTTGCAGCAACTGAGACATCCTTGGCCCAATCCCAACAACGAAATATCCATATCTGCACCGCACTTCGAAATCCTAGCTCAACAAACCTCTGCCGTCCAACTTTGTATCGCCTACGTTGAAACCCTGACCATCCTTCAGTTCTCCGCTTGCGTAGGCCTGACATCAACGCCAGGCATCTCCCCTCAAAGGAGTGAACAGCAGCAATGGTGGAAAGGTCGGGCGTTCGGCCCTCACAGTTGAATAATAATGCAGCAGTCACTTTAGATTGATAACGAGTACATCTCTCAACCAAATCAATACCAGAGCAGCGATAATAGGCGATTTCCCCAAAGAATGCCTTCTGGGCTTTCTGGAGCATGGCCTCTGAATCCGAGTGGTCCTTCCAGGTCTCCTCCAGAGTGGCTCCCAGGGCCTCAAACGACTGAACACGCGGCAGGACCACCTCTCGGGCCCCGGGAGCAGGATCGCAAGACGGCACCAGCACACGAATATCCTGCTCGGGGGACGGCGGGATGCCAGGCGGCGCACCAAAGTAAATAGGCATCAAGGATTTCGGCTTCCAGGTCATTCCTGCATTCATCAGCGGGGTACTCATGTCACGCACCATAAACTCGAGCTCGGAGCGAGTCTTCGCATACAATAAGAGATTATCTGCCCAGACACTATGGGTCATACGCTCACCGTTGAACATACGCTCATCGTTTTCCAACTTGATACCGTACTGCGTATCCTGCCTCCACCTCTCAATCACATCTCCAGAGTACAATAGATACTGCTCGGAAAATCATCGGCCCCTCCACTCCTCCCGTTCGAATAGACTTGTCCCAGTAGACAGCTGAAGATGCATCGATGCCCTCGAAGCTGGCCACACACTGATTATCAATCATGGGTTCAATCAGCGCCACAATGAGATCAGTTGGTATGTCAAGAGCACGAAGGCAGCGCATGGCGAGGCACGGGGTAACATTATCGAATGCTTGTAAAATATCCAGATTGGCAAGCCACAAACTATCTCCTTTGCCCCAGACAGCGGAGTGCTGGCTGAGCCTTTTGGCAACGCTGGTGATGTCCGATGTTTGTCGTCCTGATCTGAATCCGTACAGGCATACATAGTGTCGGTGATCCTCAATCCCCTTCTCAATCATCATCACAATACATGTCATGTACCATTTCATAAGACACGACTGTAGACATAGCACACGTGTATCTGTCAAGTGTTGTATGTCCATTTCCTTAGGCATGAGCGCGGCAGCTAGTTGACGCCAACTGTCGGGGCAGCATAACCTGCGGGAATACACACCTTGGAAGCTCACCAGAACACGCTGGAGAGATGCCCACGAGAGCTGTTTCAACATCATGTCAGTGACGTTGTCGGGGCCTGGGGCCTTTCCCGTGGACAGCTTCGCCCTCGCCCGCAGCAGGAGCGACATCGAGAACACCTCCGAGGACCCACTTCCCGAACATAGACCACGCAGCGACTGTAGCTCACGGAGGGTCACCTCCCTGGCCTCGGGGTCCTCAACCTTAGCCTTCATGTGCCCCAATATCTCGTCCCCCCACTCCTCGCGGTTCTGAGACTCCATCCCGTTGGCAAGGATCAGCGTCTCCGTCTTGGCCCTCCTCCTCCTCCTCGTGTTCATCTCCGTCCTCCACCTCTGTACTTTTGCCTCTGGCCTCCTCCTTTCTCTCCTCACTATATTTGGGCACCGTTTGGCCTCCTCTCTATCCCCACGACGAAGTGCTTCACGTTTACTTTCCTGGGCAGCCCAGTGGATCTCGGATTTCTTGGGGTTTTATTTCTGGGGTTGGTATCCTTCTGGGGGGTCTCCTCGGCGGCCTTTGAGGTCAGGCCCTATCATGTCCAACATCTCCTGTCGATCCTCAGGGTCAGCATTTTCCTGGCACAATGCACGGTAACGACTGCCCCGATCGTCCATGTTCTTCGCAAACTCGAGCTGCGACACCGGTTGCAAACAGATGAATTATCGAGCAGGCTGGGTCCGTCTCTTCGCGGACGGCGCACAAGACAAGCGAACAACTAGGCAAGCGTGGTCAGACAGCGCACGCTCGTATCTGCTGCATGGGTGCTCCGTCCAGGCGTGGTCCACTTCCGCAGGCAGCACCCAGCCTACAGTGAGCTCCTGCATGTGTAAACAACGGCTGACACCAACATAGTCAAGTACCTTCTCCACCCCCACACTTGATTTGAAAGTAACCCTCCTCTGCCCAAATGTGTTCTCCATCCTCATGCCCCAAAACCCGCAGAAGTCCAGTAGGGCCCTCCTCATAGATTGCAGCTTAGACGCCCGTCGGATTTCGAATCCCGAGACAACCCTATGGGGTCTTGATTTACGTGCACAACGATTTGTTTGAGTCATCTACGGGTTGCCGTCATCCGATCCTTCCTCCATCCCAGTACCCATCTAGGTAGTATCCCCAGCGTTCCCAGACGCCTCCAGAAGCCCTGATCCAGTAACTCTAAAGCCGTTGACCTCCGAATCTGGCTCGAGTTCGACGTTTGCATCTGTCAGGAACACCAGGTCCTGCGGCGGCTTCGGGAACTTAGACCTATGAGTGCGAAGCACTTGGGATATATCAAACAATATCTGTTCATACACATCATGTGCATGCTGTTCTTCCGTAAGGGCATGAATACTCTCATGCAGCATATATGCAACAATAACCGCAACACTGGAATAACTACAAATCACAAAACCTTTGCCACGGTACGTGGCCCTGAGCGAGTCTCTCCAAGACTTAGACATGATCACCGCAGCCTTCCGACAAGTACTCCGAAAAAGTGTGTAACCTCGCATGTTGAGATCACGAGCTGAAAGGAACTGACACTCGCACAACCCCGCGAGTCCCACATCTAAGCGACGTAGTGAATTAATTATGTCATGGCCGTTCTCTGCACCTGTCCGACGCACATTCCATGACGCAATGGCGTCGTGGCACCTCTAGTTCGTATTGGAAATCCTCGCTCGCAACTCATCAATGTTGATCCCTGGCTCAAGCTGATTCATTGCACGAGTAATCTCCCAGCCATTCTGCAGAGAGAACTTGGCCACGATCTTCCCTGGAGGGGGTAGGTGATCACTGGAGCCCCACATGAACGTGATCGGTGGTCCCGTCTCAGCCCTAAGATTTGAATGATGTTTCTTGAAGCTCTTGAACTTTGCCCGAAAGATTCCAGCGGCAACCAGATGGGGCTTCTTCCAGGGGGGGGGGGGGCTCCACGTGAACCTTGAGTGCCCTGGGGGCATGCTGGAGTTTGTTGTCGGCAATCGCGGCGACGAGTCGACGACGGAGATCCCACAGCTGGTCGCTGGTAACCCCTTTCTGGAAATAGAGCCGAGCACGCGAATAACCCCATGCCTCTCGACCTGTGTTGAACTTCTTGGATTGGTTCAGGTCAAGAAGCTCCTTGACACCACTGAACCATTCTCCAGCAAGGACCTCATTCAGGAGTGAAGTCAACGCCTGCTGTGGTAACATCTCCTCCTGACGCTTCTCTGCATCCCGCCAGTTAGTCACCCATCCCTTGAGCTCGACGAATGACAAAGTGAAATTCTGCATGGACCCACGAGTCTCCGCCGAGGACGCCATCGTAGAGGTGCCTGCTCTGGGGGCCCAGCCTGTAGGAGCCTGCTGGAGCTGAAAAATCTGAAGCCTCTGATCCTCCACCTTCTTAGTAATAGCATCTTTGTCCGTCATCGCCTGCTGCACATTTTCTCGACCGAATCAACACGAGCATTGAGCGGGGTGCCGAGATCCGCGATGCTTCGATGAGTAGACTGAAACCCCTCAGCCATCTTACCTCCCAGATGCTACAAGCCCAGTGATCTTATTCATACCTCTAGTCATGGCCTCCTCGAGGCCCTCGACAGTCTGAACTTTGACACGTTTTCCCTCTGGGACCTCCTCCTCCTTGGCTCCTGGAACGGGCAGATCAGTGGCATCCATGGCGAGGATCTCTGGGACCACGGCAGCTGATGTGGCAGCCATCTTACCGTCGGAGATATTGCAAGGGATATTCCACTTCTCACAGAATGATCGATCTTCTCGAGTACGTTTTAGATGTGCTCCTACCTGATGAAAGTTGTATGGGGCAACAGGATTATGGGGTAAAGTAGGAGACAGATCAGGTGGTCCAGATGGTACGTCAACCAGAGAATCCTTATCGTCACGACGAGATACACCAACCTGTCTGGCAAGATATTCCCACTCCCAGTGTCCGAAGTTCGATCCCCAGCGGTCCAGATCAATCGATCAACTCTGGCTCGCCCCGTCCAGCTCGAGGCCGCAGACAAAATGCCGCGGCAAGCAATGCACACAAACAAATACAAACAAACGCAGGCGGCCTGCTTGCCTCGGACTCGCCGAAGTCGCCGAAGATGCCGAGCGGCCCGATCGCCACGCGCCCCCGCGCGGCGGGCCAGGCCAGGGGCAGGCTGCCTGACCGCACAATGCGGCTCGAGCCGCACGAGAAAGCCCTTGGTTCCCACGGGCAACCTCGGTTTTGAGTTTGAGTTTGAGTCAGGGCGCTGACAGCTGTGACAGCTGAGCCCGAAGACTCCCAAACGGAGCACAGGGTAGCTAGAAAAGGCATCTCTTATCATCACACTGCCGAGCCACTGAGGCATAGGCATCGGAATAGGATGCAGGAACAAGGAAAAGGATGCAGCATGACATGTGAAATTGCAAAGGTGCAGGAACAGGTTAGAGATGAAAGAGGCTACCAAAAACGTGCACCACGGCCATACAGAGCCGTTGCGCTGCAAACGTCACACAGAACACGACAGAAGCAGAGGCATCAAGCGAGAAAGCTTCCTCCGCCACGAACAGCCACGTCCCGTGTACACACAAACCTAAACACCATTCTGCAGCACATCCCTCCAAAGAGCGACCTCCGTCGAAGAATCCACGGAGGCCGTCTGGTTTTGTTTTGCTCGCATGTTCAATAAGAGAACTCGCACGTTCCCAGCGGCCCCCGTGGATTCTTCGACGGAGGTCGCTCTGTGGAGGGATGTGCTGCAGAATGGTGTTTAGGTTTGTGTGTACATGGGACGTGGCTGTTCGTGGCGGAGGAAGCTTTCTCGCTTGATGCCTCTGCTTCTGTCGTGTTCTGTGCGACGTTTGCAGCGCAACGGCTCTGCATGGCCGTGGCGCACGTTTTGGGTAGCCTCATTCATCTCTAACCTGTTCCTACACCTTTGCAATTTCACATGTCGTGCTGCATCCTTGTCCATGTTCCTGCATCCTATTCCGATGCCTATGCCTCAGTGGCTCGGCAGTGTGATGATAAGAGATGCCCTCTCTAGCTACCCTGTGCTCCGTTCGGGAGTCTTAGGGCTCAGCTGTCACAGCTGTCCGCGCCCTGACTCAAACTCAAAAACCAAGGTTGACGGTTCACCGACGGCTCCGAGTATGACTCGTAGAGCTTCCCTAAGAGCATTAGCGGCGAAGCTAGAAGAGTAATTCCGGCGCGCTGTGGGGCTAGTTGGCAAAAAAATATCGACGGAAGTGTTGCGTAATTTTGCTCGGTGTAAATTTGATCTCTCGGATTAAAAGGTCGTTAGAGCTCTAGTATTTATCCCACCCATATTCGATCTTGTTCCCCCTCCCCATCTTAATCCAGCACGGGTGCCTACTACAGGCAAAAAGCATATGGGCAGGATCGGCTGTTCGAGTCACGTTGGCAGGTGCTGTCGGTTTTCTGAACTTAACTCGAGCTGTACGACCGCTATAGAGCTGGTACGCACACCTAATCTATTCAAATCATCAGGCGCGTTCGTCTGAAGCCTCTAGAGGTCTGAACTCGGTCTGCTACCAGAGCTAGGTCCGCGCAGCTATTTGTACTCCACCGATTTTTTTCTACATGATGTGAGCTTCTTCACTTAACTCGAGCTGCAGATAAGGTAGAGAGCTCTTTGGCACAGCAATCAGAAGGAAATGATCAGGCGCGATAGTCTCAAGTATCCAGACGCCTGAATTCGGTCTGCTATCAGCGCAGAAGCCGAAACACTATTCGTTTTCTGCTATTGTTTTGGAAATGGAATTGGTTTTCTTGACTACTAGCTGCAGATGAACCACAGAGTTGTTCGGCACAGCAGTCGTAAGGAAATCATCAGGCGGGCTAGCTTGAAGTACCTAGACGCCTGAAATCAGTCTGCTATCAGCGCTCGGGCTGAACAACAATTCGTATTCTGCAAATTCTTTGGAGATGGTATTGATTTACATGATTCAACTCGGGCTGCAAATGAGCTACAGAGCTGTTCGGCACAGCAATCGAATAGAAATAATCAGGCGCGCTGGTTTGAAGTATTTAGACGCCTGAACTCGGTCTGCTATCAGCGCTGGGGCCGAACAAATATTCGTACTCCGCTAACTTTTTAGAGATGGTGATGGTTTTCTTTACTCTCTTCGGCGCAGCTGCTTTTCCCTCACTCCTTCTTCTTCTCCACGTCCTCCTTCATGAGACCGCGCCCTCGCGCGCGCAATGCGAGATTGCCGCGCCCGCATTGCACGGGGAGGCTCTACGAGTTCCCGGCGGATCAGCAATTCTCACACGTCTACGATTACATGTGTGTACCTTCCTCTTGGAGTGCTCCAGAGCTCTCTGTCTCCTGGCCCCAGACTCCCTCCTCATTTCCAGGGGCTCCTCACGGGCAGAGACGTACTTGGTCGATCTTGGTGGGTACCTCACCAATCTGCCCACATGGCTGCCTGATCTTCTCACCTAGCTCCGTGGGTGAAAGCCGTGCCGTGTCACTCCAGCCCGTCTGATCTGTCTGGCTGTCGCCCGATACAAGGGCCGCGTCCACCGCATAGCGCAAGAGAGGTACACGATGAGACTCAACCTGCCGACGTGTGTTACGCACAGGACTGTGGCGCACGACTCGACGTGGCAAGACACGAGCAGGGATGCGCAACTACAGAAGACCATGATCACTCCAGAACTGGGCGCCGGCGGTAAGCCGTCAACCTTCTTACCGCCGGGGGACTCGTAGAGCTTCCTGAACATATATTATGTGTAAAGAATTAGCAGAGACCGAATAGTTTTTCAGCCCGAGCGCTGATAGCAGACTGATCTTAGACGTCCAGATACATGTCGCTACTGCCCCTGATAATTCCCTTCCCATTGCTGTGCCGAACAGTTCTAGAGCTCATCTGCAGTGAAGAACGAAGAAAACAATACCATTAGGGAGAAAGTAGCAGAGTACGAATCCGTGTTTGGCGTCTGCTCACAACAGACCCAAACCAAGCGCCTACATGCTTCGCGCCTCATGATATCCTTTTATGTGTTTGGCCCAAGAGCTCGCAGCTCGAGATCAGTAAAGGAATTCACCATGATTTGAAACAAATATTGGTCGAATACGAATAGTTTTGCGAACCTTCGGGTAGCAGACCGAGTTCAGACCTCTCGATGCAACAGACGAACGCACCTGATGCTTCTAGATCGGCATCTGTGCGTATTAGCTCTGTAGCTCTTCTACAGCCCGAGTTCAACAAAAAATGACAACACCTGTGAAGCTGACTCGAATAATACGAATAGTTTCGCGGACCTAGTAGCAAACCCAGTTCAGACCTCTGAAAAGAAAAACGAACTGGCCCGATGAATCCAAATCATATTCTGTGCGTATCAGCTCTGTAGCTCTCCTACAGCCCGAGATATGGCAAAAACCGGCAGCACCTCTCGAGATGACTCGAACGATAGGAATAGTTTTCCCAGAACTAGCTCGAGTAGCAGATCGATTTCAGACCTCTGCATGCAACAGACGAGCGCCCCTGATTATTGTGCATCGGTTTCTGTGAGTATCAGCCCTGTCGCTGCCCTATAGCTCGAGTTAAGTACAGAAAACCGACAGTTCCTGTCAAGATGACTCGAGCGATACGAATAGTTTCGCAAACCTGCTCGAGTAGCAGACCGAGTTCAGACCTCTGCATTCGACAGGTGAACACGCCTGATGTCTCTGAATCCGTTTCTGTAGTAACCAGCCCTGTAGCCACCCTACAGACAGAAATCAATACAGAAAACCGACAGCACCTGTCGAAATGACTCGAACAATACGAATAGTTTCGCGGACCTAGCTCGGGCAGTAAACTCAGTTCAGACCTCTGGATGCAACATACGAACGCGCCTGATGATTCTGAATCGGTTTCTGAAAGTTTGAGCTCTGTAGCTGTCCCAGAGCTCGAATTAAGTACAGAAAACCGGCAACGTCTGTCAAGATGACTCGAAACGGCAGATCCCGCCGCAACGCTTTTTCTACCCGATCGACCTGAGATCAAGATGGCGAGCGGGAATAAGACCGAATATGGTCAGGAAAAATACTAGTGCTCAAACGAATTGTCGAATTTTGAGAACAAAAGTTTCAACCGACCAAAAGTCAGCAAAAGGTCCGTCGAGATTTTTCTTGCCAACTAGCTCTCCAGCGCCCCGGAATTACTGGGCGGCAGCGGTGCACCGTCAACCTTTCTTACCGCCGGGGGACTCGTAGAGCTTCCTGACCATATATTATGTTCGAAAAATAGCAGAGAATGAATAGTTTTTGAGCCCGAGCTGATAGCATATTGATCTCAGGCGTCTAGTGATATCCCATTGCTGTGCTAGGAGGAAGTAGCAGAGTACGAATCCGTTTTTGGCGTCTGCGTTCACAACAGACTCAAACCAAGCGTCAAGATGCTTCACGCCTCACGAGTTCCTTCTCATTTTTCGGCCGCTCGAGTTCAGTGAAGAATTTCACCATTATTTGGAAAAAAAATCAGTCGAATACGAATAATTGTGTGACCTTACTCGGATAGCAAACCGAGTTCAGACCTCTCGATGAAACCGACGAACGCTCCTGATGCTTCTGGATCGGTTTCTGTGTACCAGCTCTGTAGCTCTTCTACAGCCCGTTACGTGCGAAAACCGACAGAAACTCTCAAGATGACTCGAACGATACGAATAGCTTCGCAGACCCAGCTCGAGTAGCAGACCCAGTTCAGGCCTCTGGATGCAACGGACGAACGCCTGATCAGTCTGCATTGGTTTCTGTGCGCATCCGCTCTGCAGCTCCTCTAGAGCTCGAGTAGAGTACAGAAATCGGACAGCTTCTTTCGAAATGACTCGAGCGATACGAATAGTTGTACGGACCAAGCTCGAGTAGCAGACCAAGTTCAGACCTCTGCATGCGACAGGCGGACGCGCCTTATGTCTACGGATCGGTTTCTGTGATTACCAGCCCTGTAGCCCCCCTGCAGACCGAGTTAAGTACAGAAAACCGACAGCACCCTCAAGATGACTCGAACAATACGAATAATTGCGCGGACCTAGCTCGAGCAGCAGACCGAGTTCAGACCTCTGGATTCAACAGACAACCGCGCCTGATGATTCTGAATCGATTTCTGTAGTATCATCTCTATAGCTGTTCTATCGCTCGAGTTATCTTGAGAAAACCGTCACCGCGTGTCAAGATGACCCGAAACGGCCGATCCCGCCGCAGTGCTTTTTGACAGCAAAAGGTACACGATCGAGCTGAGATCAAGACGGCGAGCAGGAATGAGATCGAATATCACGGGAAATGGTTGAATTTCGAGAACAAAATTCTCAACCGACCAAAAGTCAGCAAAAGGTCCGTCGAGATTTTTCTTGCCAGCTAGCTCTCCAGCGCCCCGGAATTACTCTTCAGCTTCCAGCAACTAGCTCAGGAAAGCTCTACGAGTTACTCCGATTTAGATCTCCCAGACATAGACGCTGAGCCAGTGGAGGAATGGTCAGTGCACGGAGGAAGAGCTCAAGACGGCGAGGAGGAGATACAGGCGGGAGAGGAGGAAGCACAGGAGAAACATCTTGGAGTCTGAGTTCCGTCCAGGTGTTCAGCATTGCACGTTCCTAAAGACGCTGAAGATTGAGGGAGAGCACACTGGGATCCGGCGGTAAGCCGTCAACCAGGTAACCGCCGGGAGCCTCGTAGAGGTCTGTTCTCGGGCGCTGCCCGGAGCAAACGAAAAAAAGCTTTCTCAAGCAAGAGAACAGATCGGGACATATGTTTTTTTTCATGTTTCATCTTCGCTTTGTGAACCTAGCTCGAATGCGAGACCGAGTTCGGACCTCTCGATGCGAGAAAAAAAACGCGCCGGGTGATACAGGATCCGTTTATATGCGCACCAGCTCTGTAGCTCTTCTAAAGCTTTAGTTAAGGGAAACGGACAGCACTCGTGAAAATGTCTTGTATATTACGAATTGTTTCGCAGATCTAGCTCGAGTAGCAAACCGAGTTCAGACCTCTCGAAGAAAAAGAAGAACGCGCCTGATGATTCCTCATCAGTTTCTATAAGTATGAGCTCTGTAGCATTGAGACGCTGAAGATTGAGGGAGAGCACACTTGGGACAAATCTAAATGGAAGAAAGCCCTCAGAGAGCACGGCCTGCGCATGTACACGGACTGGGAGCCGGCGGTAAACCGTCAACCAGCTTACCGCGGGGAGCCTCGTAGAGCTCGTGTCTGCACGACGCTGATTGGAACACATCGGGGAAGCGTTCTTACGCGTGAGCTGAAAAGCTTTCAAAATTACGTTTTTCAGCTTCCACCGAAAGTCGGTTGATTCAAGTGGGGAACCAACAGCACCTCTCAGATCACTCGTATAATACGAATAGTTTCGCGGATCTAGCTCGAATACCAGACCGAGTTCAGACCTCTCGATGGAACAGACAAACGCGCCTGCTGATTCTGAATCGGTTTCTGTAAGTAGCAGCTCGGTACCTCTCCAAAATCTTGAGAAGTACAGAAAACCGTCAACGCGTATCAATGGCCGACGGTTCCCTCAAGTCTTTTGATAGTAATATTGCAGCTACGGACCTGAGAATTTCACCGGCAGACGCGGCACAACCCACTACAGGTGAGAAAAATGCCGGTTCCGAAAACGAAATTTAAAATTTTGCACAAAGATTGCAAAACCGCCCAAAGTTACCACATTCTCTCTTTAGCTCGGGTCGGCCAACTAGCTCCACCCTGCGCCCGAATTCCTCATAGCTCATCTTGCCGAAGAGCTCCACGAGGTATGGGAACGAACGTGCACGGACGGACAGTGCGCTGGAGGACTTGGGGGGGGGCTGCTGGGGATGAATGAGTGCGAGTACCAGCCCATCGACATTGGTCTGCTCATGCGTGCTAGATCCCGTCTGCGCACTGGCAAGGCCGTAGGTGAAGACAACATCTGCCTCTCTATGCTTAGACATATTCCATGGTCAGGCTGCCTGCAGGTGTTTCCAACAGCAGTTCCAGCGCGAGTATTGCACACCCACAGTATGGCGCCACATATGCATACAGCTTATGCCGAAGTCGTCCAAGACTTGTGAATTCGATGACACACGAGCTCTTTCACTATTATCTTGCTTGTCGAAATGGTACATGACGTGTCTCACCTTGTTGGCCGTGGACCACCTCAAACGGAGCGTTGCTCCAGAGGTTATGCTCTTCGGGTTTGTAGCTGGGAGACAGACACATGAAATTACGAGCGGTTCGAAGAGGGTAGTGCAGCACGCGACGGGGTAGGGAAAGGAGTATTGCATGCACATGGCGAGTCTAGATGTGCATCGCGCCTTCGACAATGTCCAGGTCACAGATGTCGTGGATCCTCTCTTGGAATTGAAATTCCCTGTTCAGTTAGTTTATGCTCTCGTGGAAGGCCTGGCGCAGAATCGGGCTGATTTATCTTTCCAGCAGGTTGACGTCGCGGACATTGCGTGGGATAGTTGCATCCATACCGGCAGTGTTGAGGCACCGCTGTTCTGGCTGTGTGAGGGTGTGGTCACTGGCGCCGGCGGTAAACCGTCAACCTGGTTTGTTTGTTTGTTTGGACTCGCGTCCCCAGCTGAGTGCAGCTGGGCGAGGACAGGTCCCGCAATAGCACACGGGCAGCGCTAAGCAGCGCTTCGGCTGCCGACAATTCACATTCTGTGACTGTAGCTCCTTCAAGGAGCCACGCGGCCTCGGCCACATCCCTCCAAACGAGGGGCACGGCACTAGAAACAGCAAACTCGTGCCCAGCAGGGAAGGGACCCACGGTTCTCGCGGAAGCGATGCCTATCTCACTGGGATTGCACTGAGTATTGATTAAGCCGATCTGAAGCCAGAAACCACATCCTGATCCTTGCTGGTCAACCCCGCCATCAAAGCCTCCCCTGATAGCGAACGGTAAGAGATAAATTTCGAATGGATATAGATAACAATGAGTTCTGTAGAATGTGCGGCCACATCTGGCCTCATGCGTCAATTCATCCGCTCGTGTATTGTCCTCCCTGAATTCATGTCTCCATATCTCACGCCCCAAGGCAGCAGGCCTCAGATTGAAACACGCAGCGAGCTCAAAGGTATAATCAATCATGGCAGCTGTCCTCTTGCAGTAGCCACGATTCTCACATCTCCATTTCCCGTGTTGCCAGGAGCAGATAAGTAATGAGTCACCCTTGAACTCAGCAGCAAAACCCTCTGAGGTTATATCCCACACAGTCGCACGTTCCTGGATCATAGCATAACGTATTGCAAGCTTGGCGGACTCTTTGGGGTCGTACTTGGGGTGTAAAGGGTTGGTCGCGATGTCGACCGCCTCAGTATCGGCCTTCTCTCGAGCCTCAGGGGGGCCTCGAGGTCCATTAGGAGAGCCCTTCCAAGACACCACAAAGTAATCATAGACCTTAGTTTTGTTGCATTGTGTAAGGAGTTGCTTCCATACCTCCAAGAACTGAACCCAATCGCCCCGCACAGACTCCCACCACTTTTCCCCAAAGAACTGAATGTGGGGGAACTGCCAAGACCGACCGCCCACAGACACAGGGCCTCCACGAAGCCGCTTGCCCGAACTAGATAAGGCCCTGTTGCCGCGTTGTCGTAGAACCTCTGATATTGTGTCGCGAGCCGTGACCCAGCCAACATTGTACATCATAAGCGCACGTCGGGAGTCTCGAAAGGCCCTCCTCCCCTTTGAGACGGCAAGTGGCTCGCCTCTGAGAGCGTGGGCAGCTCCCTCTCCAGAGGGCATCGGCTGTGAGCGGGCAATGGAACAGGCAACCTGCGAGCAAAGATCCTCCAGCCGCCTCTCCATATCCGTAATCCTCCCCTCCACCTCCATCACAGTCGCTGTAGGTACATCCTCCCCCCGTCCATCCGCAAAGCGAACACGTTTAGCACGTTGAGTCGTTGATCCCTCCACCTCTACCTCCGTCCTTGCCGTCCTGTCCTCCTCCAAAGATAGTAAGTATTGCCTCGTGGAGCGCATCGTGCCCCAGCTCTTCCAACACAGCATCTGCACAGCCGACGGGAAACCCCCATCGCAGAAGATTGTCCTGACTCGTGTCAGTGCAGCTGGCCGCCATACCTCCCACCCCACATCTCCTGGCCGCCATACCTCCCACCCCACATCTCCTGGTTTTTTGTGTTTACGCGGGCTGGCGAGGCGCTGGTCTTCAGCGCAGCCCGTGTCAGCTACGCAGCCTGGCAACTGAGCAGCAGTGAAACGAGCACCTACCCACGGAGGCGGGCTGAGGTGTCATATAACATTGCTAAACTTGAAGACGATTCCCGAGCCCAGGAGGGCGCAGGGATAACACATCATCAAGAATCAAAATCACTGTCATCAAATTGCTGTAGCTGTATGCGTATGGCACGTGTCAATGCTTCGGCAGCGGACAACTCACATTCGGTGATCGTGGCGCCTGGCTCCAGCCAGGCCGCAGCAGCAGCGTCTCTCCAAATCAACGGTGTGTCAGCATGATAATGTAGAGAGGAAGAGGTCGGGTAGGGGGAGTATCGTGTAGAACACACTCCATGCCGAGACGCCCGTGAGGACATGTTGAGATAGCCAACCTGCATCCAGTAACCGCATGCACTGCCCTTGCTGCACACTCCCCCGTCGTACCCTCCACGACAGGCGACTACCTTCAAAGAATCTCGTTCGAAAGGATATCGATGGCAATAGTTATGATGAAATGTGTGGCCATCCCTGGCCAAATGAGTAAGTTCGTCTGCTCGGGTGTTTGCTTCACGAAATTCATGTACAAATATGTCTCTCCCAACGTTCGATGCCCGTGCTCGGTGTGAAAGGCTAAGTGCGTACATGTCATTGACACACCTGTGTACACGCTCACGATATGCACGATTATGACAACGCCAACGTCCCGTAAGCCAGCTCTGGACCAACAAAGAGTCTCCCTTGATCTCAATTCCAACTCCGTTCGACATGATATCAAATACAGCTTCCCGTTCATTAATAATCGCCAACCGTCTTGCTTGTTTCATGTTCTCCTCCTCCGTCGCCTCCTCGTTCCTTCCAGTTCCCTCCTTACACTCTCTCCCAACATCTCCTCCTGGTACCTGTTTCCAATTCGTGCAGAAGTACTCGAATATCTTAGGCCTACCATACGTGCGTAAAAGTGCTTCCCATGTCTGCAGAAATGTGGCATATCCTGGTCGGAAGGTCTCCCACCACTCATCCCCATGAGTCTGTATGTACGGGTACTGCCAAGACCGCTGCCCAACACTATCTCCTCCCGCGCGCAGCCGTTTGCCTTCAGAGGCACGCCTACGATCTCCATGACAGCGGAGACATTCAGTGAGAGCCATGCGGTGCGCTTCCCAAGTCTTGTGTGTACAAAGCAATGCCGTGCGAGAATCAACAAATGCACGTCTCGTGGTATCAGGATGTGGCTCAATCTTGCGTACAACACGTCGGCCGTCAGCGCCATCATTTTGCTGAGAGCCGCTCGAGACCCCATCCTCACAACTTACTCCTGAACCTGGGCCTGTCCACCGGGGAGGCCCAGGATTTGTGAAGTCAAAATTGCCGTAGAGCTCCTAGCCACGTGTCATAAGTCCACGCGTATCTCTGGAGTGCGCACGGTGAAAATATTTCCAATAGTAAAATGGACACGTACATGTGTGACTTTTAATGCGTCTTTCAGCGCGCGAAAGCGATGCTGCCGCGGCAGCGAACATGCATGTAGAAA
>CAUYUJ010003570.1:492056-584052 GCA_963575745.1 Prorocentrum cordatum
AGCTTACCCCAATACGCAAACACATCATGCTGCTGCCACTCGTTGTGGAACTCACTGGGCTGCCCGAGGAAAACGTCGTCGCTATCAACATTCGTTCGCCGCCGCACGCTCACGGGTCCGCCCTGCCAGCGTCGCGACACCAACTGATTGTGCGTGTCCCACATCCCGCAGACGCAGCAACGCCCACTGGCCCTCTCCTCGCAATCGCCCTCCGAGTGCCATCGAAGCCACTCCCAGACGGCAGGCGTCCGCAGCATCAGCTGCGTCACGCTGACCACGTAGCAAGAATGTCCAGGCCGCGGCATCCCACGGACGGGCACGCTACTCACGCTGTCCCACGAAGCCGCGCGAATACCATCTACGCGAGGCACGTCCATCTCTCCAGGGCTCGGCGGGGGCTGAGCCGGGCGCTCCGACACGAACAAACTCTGCGGCCCGAACGCCGCGGACACCAGCTCTTCCCGACGGCGCTGTCTTCGGGCTGCCTCGCGTTGCTGCGTTCGTAAGTACGCCTCCCGGTTTCGGTCCTGCGCCTGCTGCCTCGCCAAGGCCGCAGCCTCCCGCCCCTGCTGCAACCGATTCTGGACCTCGGCACCCTCCAGCCGGTGCGACCGATCGCGCGTCGCCTGGAGCGCGAGCCAGCAGCGCTGCGCCAGGGACCTCATCTGATGCTCGCAAGAACCGAAGCACGCATGGGCACGCACATACCCGAACAGCCCAAAGTGGTCTGACAAATGGAATTTGCAGCCCTCGAAGAACACTTTCCCCTTCCCTACCAAATGCACCTTCGCCCAAAGCTCCGCCCCGAATATAACCCGGTCCCGTCTCTGGCCGACAGCCCCCCTCTCGCCGAGACCCGAGTAAAACTTGTTCCCGGGGCAGCCCCAAGAACGACCCTCGTACCAGGTGTCCTTCAAACGCAGCTGCTCCACGGCGGCCTGCACCTGGGAGTCCGTGCTGTTCATGTCGCCCAGAATGAGCAGCCGGTCGCAAACTTCCGCGCAAGTCCTCGTAATCTTCTGAAGTATCGCGCGACGCCGTTCCCATGGCGAACCCGCGGGCAAGTGGACCGCCGCCACGTTCACCCACCCCGCGCCGCCCGCGCCCCCGCCTCCGGGAACTTCGACCCGGCACAGCACGCACGGGTCCTCCCCTGACAAAGCCTTGCCTTCCGCACGCAGACCGCGCCTCACGTACAGGTGCACGTACCCCCTGGACTCGTGCGCATGGGCCACGCCAACCAATTGGAATTCCGCCTCCAGCTCCTTGTACGCCTCCTCGCCCTCGCATTCCTGCAGAGCAACGACATCAACCCCGCGCGCCTGCCTCCAACGGAGCACTTCGCCCAGGACCGCCGCGCGCTGGTCGCGGTCGCTCCAGGAGGGCGGCGCCACGGCCGAGCGATGCCCACCAGCGATATTCCACGTGGCAAACGACAACGTCGACGCGCCCTCCAGGCCCTCCTCTTCGCCAGCCTCACCCGCCGCTTCCCCTGGCACAGCCGCCCTCGGCAAGCTCGCGCCCGTCGCGCTGGGCGCCGAAGCACCCGCGCGAGGCACGACGCCGAACGCGCCCAGAACGTCGCGGCATTCCTGCTCCGAAAGCAACAACTCCATGACATCCCGCGCCCCCCGCGCGCCGACGCCCGCCCGGAACGACGCGAATGCGCCCCGCAGCACGCGACACACGTCAGGCACGAAGGACTCCGCCGACGCATCCAGCACGCCCGCATTCGCCAGGCGCCCGACACGGCCCAGCAGAAGCCCGAGCGCGCAGGCGATCCTCTGCGAAGGAACACGAACGCGCGGCGCGTCCCCGAACTCCACCGCCGGCGGGCGCCGCCCAGCACTGGCACCGAGCGGCCGCAGCAGTGCGTCGATATTCCGGGCGATTCGCCCTGCCACGTCCTCCCTGCGGGCCCGATCGTGCACGCGCACTGCGAGAGACTCGGCTCGCCCGAGCGCCTCCCCCGGCCGACCAGACGTAACACTCACAAACATCCAATCCTGCGCGACACCAGATCCGCTCAGTGGGTCCACGGCGACGACCATTAGCAACTCCTGCTTGTCACTCACGGAGTTCGCATCCCACACGCTCGTCCAATTGTGCGCAATCCGGGCAAAATGCTCCGGGGTCTCCTCCGCACCAACGTGCCGGCCTACCTTTGCCGAAGCCACAGTCGTCGGCAGCCCCAACCCCGCGCACAACTGCCTCGCCACCTTCAAGAAGAACTCCAGCGCCTGGCCCTCCAGCCTGCCCTCTGCCAGCGCGCTCTCCGCTCGCACGTTCACGACCCACTTGTCCACGCGCAGCGCGCAGCCACCGCGGACGTCCCCGAACGCGTCCTTCATCCTCTTCGCCGCCTTATCCAAACTCTTATGCAGGCGCGGGGCCACCAGCGCGCCCATGGCCTCCTTCACGGCGCTCATATGCAGCGGGCCCATGCTCGGAGCCACGGAATCGAACACTCGCTCATCCCACGCCCCAGACGCCTCCCACCGCTCCACAATCAAGTCGACCACGCCGCGCAGGAACCCCTCCCTGTCACCCGAACCCGAAGACTCATGCGTCAGGCGCCCGGCAGCAGCCGTCAGACGTTCGCGCAAATCCTCCCGGGACGCACAAGCAGCGAGGGCACCGACATCAACAAGCAGATCCCGCGCGGCGCCCTTCTCCTCCCGCGTCGCGAAGCGCACCCGCCTCCGGTCCAGAAGCCTTTCGGCCACGGCACGGAGGCGCCGCGCCGCGACGTCGTCCTCTCCAGCCTCGGCAGCAACGGCGCTGTCGAGCTCGGACGCGAACGGCGGCCCCTCCTCACCCCACAGCCAAGTGTCCTCATCCACCACTCTGCCCGCCCCTCTCAACCTCTCCGCCTGAGCCGCGGCAACGGTCTTCAAACGACCCAGCAATGTCTCCGCCGCGCGTTTCTCCTCCTCAGTCCAGCAGTCCGCCTCGCAGTACCCGTATTTCCGCAACGTGCGGGAAGCGCGAGCCTCCAGTCGCAACTCGAAGCGTCGCCGCTCCCGGAACGCCGTCGTATGCCTGGCCCTCATGAAGTCCGCATACTCCGGCAGGTCCTCCTCGAACACCAAGTCCCAGGGATGCTTGACGCGCGTCGTGGCGACGAAACCGATCCCTGCAACGGCCGCGGTCTTCGCTGACAGGTGCACGCGGACTTTCGCCAACGTCATCCCCTGCGCCTTCCAGTGCGTCAACGCCCATGCCAGCTGCAACGGGTAGTTCTCGCGCCACACGCCCTCCTCCATGGTGGAAGACACTCTCTGCCTCCAAATGGGCACCCAGTTCCGCCGCCCCTCGTCTCCCGGGAAAAACGACCGCGGCCGACCCTGCCCGTCTGTCCCTAGATCGATATCATCGAACTCGACGAACACGCAGAGGGGCGCATGCAAATCCGGCCGAGCGCCATTGTGCGGGTCGGCGCCCTCGGGCCACATGTAGCCGCGCAGCGTGCCCATCGCCCCGTTCATGAGCCCCGCCTCAACCCAGAGGTTCTGAGTCAACAGCACGCGGGCCCCTTCGCAGACGAACAGCTCGTTCTCGAGTCCGCGGAAGTCCTCGGACGCCATCTGGTCTGGCCTAGACTTCTGCTTTTTCTCCTTTTTGTCGTGGTAGGCACGCAACGCCGCGATGGGCTTACCACTCGCAGCGGCTACCTGGTACAACCTCTCCATGTTCACTCTATCGGCGCCACATGCACCCGAGGCCCGATCCTTCCTGCCGTCCATCAGCAGCGGGGCCGTCTCGAAGGCCGCCAGCTCCTCCCTCCCCTCCTTGGTCATTTGCAGCACCGACCTGTTCCGGCGCTTCAACCACGCATGATCCCGCTGCTCCCAAGTGCACTGCGCCATGCCTTTCGTGACCTCCAAAAAGCGATCAGCATCCTGCCTGTACTCCGCCTGCCGCTCCTTCGACAGCCCCTCTTTCTCACCGCGCCACCGGTGCACGCGCCGGAGCACGGCCACGTCCTGGAACGTATCGCGCACGAAACTCCCATTATTCACTAACCTGTCCGTGCTCCAGGCGTCGTCGGGGGTCCGCTCCGCCCCCCTGGGCTTGTTCTTCGCAGACCCCCCATACGCGCCCATCCGGTACAGGGGGTCATCGCCGATTGGCGGCGCCTGCTGCGGATCCCCTGCGAGCACGGCATCCTTCCCGCCGAGATACACTGGCCTCGCACCCTGCGCCGCACGCTTCGCCGCAACACCAAGAGTATCCTGCACCTTGAACTCGATCTTGCCCAGCATCTGCCGCCCGATCATGCTCATCTCATCCAACACAAACAACCTCGCCTGACGCAGTCGAGTCTGCGTCTTTTGAAACCGGTCCCCGTCCTTGCGTACCCAAGGGCCGCAATATCCCACCGGCACACCGAACGCCCTGTGCAGGGTGGTCGCGCCATATTTCAACTGGAACGAGGCGCACCCGGTGGGAGCGGCGAGCAAGCAGCAATTCCGCTCCTCCTCATCAATCTCTTCAGGCCCTCGCCGGATTTCGCGCACGCCGCGGCGATCTTGATCCAGCCTCGTCCTCGGGGCAAACTGCCGGACCCTCTTTCGCCTCGCGGCTACGAAACTGCGCACGGTGCGCGATTTCCCCGTGCCGGCCACGCCCGTGACCATCAATCTCAACGGGTCGGCCTCCGAATGGCGCTCGTCCATGACGATGTCGTGGGCGAACTTCTGCCAGGGGTCGAGATTGGCGCGCTCGACGACCTCGGCCCCGTCGCCTACCTTGGCCTTTCCGTACCACTCATCCCGGAGCTTCTCCAGACGCCCTCTCTCGCTCGTCGACACATTGCACGCCTCGCTCAACCAATTGAAGTCCCTGGGGTTCACCCGGACCCTGCAACGCACCTCATCGCCCGCAACATCCCCGACGCGCACGTCCGCCGCCTGCACAGCAGGGCCTGCCGCGCTGACGCGCTCATCGGCTGGGCGGCGCTCCCACTCGGACACCTCCCCCGCGGCCGCAGCAGACTCAGCGCCCTCCCCCGGCCGCGCCTCGCGTAAGACAGCATCCCGAGCCTCCTCGTTCGGGTCCTCGTCCCGCGCAGCACGAGTCTGTCCACCAAGTCCTCCACTTCCTCCCCCGACTCCGCCTTCTCGCTGTCTCTGTCATCGTCGCCGCGCCCAGAGCCATCATCGGACGCCTGCCCCCCGGCGCCGCCCGCCGCCTCCTCTGCCCCCGCGCCCCGCCCCTGCTGTCGCGCCTCATGCCGCCTCACCATTTCGCGTCGCGTCCGGCGCAGCAGCTCCCGGTTGCTAGCGACCCCGTCCTCCAGGATGGCGCCGAGCACTTCCTTGTAGAACGGGTTCGCGCGCTCGTACTGCTCCACGACCCACGCCGGAACCCACTGGCGGAGCATGGGGTCAGTGAGCATCTCCATCATCATATGCCCCCAATACTGATCGCTCTGCCCCCCCCAGGCCCTTCCCCCCGACTTGAGCCAGAGATCCTGCACGCCCAGGAACCGCTCGCTTCCAGCATCCTGGCCAGCACCGCCCGCCAAAGGCTGAACGAACTCCGTGGCCCCAATGCAAGCCGCCGGCACCGGCCGGACGTCCCTCAGCATCTCCTGTTCGATCATGGCCTTGCGGTCCGCGGTCGCCATGTGCCGCCAGTGCGCGATGACGTTCGCCCGCGCGTACGCCTCGTGGCAGGCGTGCTGCACGTTCGCGCACTCCGAGCTATAGCCAGGGGTCACCTGCAGACACACCGCAGGGTTCCCGCGCCTCAGCTTCCCGCGGTACACAGCGTACTTCCAATAAAATTCGAACAACGACACATCGCGCACCTCTTCCACCGAGATGGACTCGTCGCCCCTGGCACGCTGCCGACGCACAAACTCCAGGCGCTTGTCGAATTTGTCCACTTTGCTATCCCAGTGCACAGGCTCGTCATCTGCCTTGTCCCGCAGCGCAGACGCAGGCTTCAGGGCGCGGGCGCCCGTCGTGTTGAGAGTCACGACGGGAAGCATGGACAAAACCATGGGCAGGCGCAACCCCAGCAACGCCACCTCGTAACAGTGGTAGTCCCGCTCCCCGAGCATCCGAGCAAAGAACTTCTGAATGGAGCGCCGAAGGAGATCAGTCCCTTCGCCCTCTGGGACGTAAGCGCAGACCTCGTTGACGGCGTCGTCGAGCATCTCCTTGATCTTCCGCGAGCCCTTGGGCGCCTTCGTCGCGTACTTCGTGACGTACTCCACGACCGCCCACAAGTTCAGAACGGGACGCCAGTCAATGTTCCCCATGTTGGCCAACAGCACGTGCTCCTCGTAACTATTGCAGAGCCTGTCGTTCCGCGGAAACACCGCCTGCCAGTGGCCCTCCCGGCGGCCCTTCTCCATGCGGAAGGGCCGGGGCCCGACGCGGCCCCACCTGTCGCGCGGGAAGTCATATCGGCAGAACACGCACCCCTCCTTCCCGCGAGCACACGCGTGAACCCCGAGACGCGGCGGCCCCATGCCATGCTTCGTGTGCCGCGCCACCCTGTTCACCAGCGCAGCCACCAGTCGCCGAACGGGATGCACGTCCAACTTCCCCGACGCCTCGGACGCAAAGGCCTCGTCCAGAACCTTCCGCAAGTTCAAGCACTCCGGCGCAGAAGCGGGCACGCAACGCACCGCCCGGCCCTCCGACGTCTCGCGCGCAGCCTCGCCCTCCATCTCCACGTCCACGTCGAAGGCGCCAACCTCGTCGTCCCACGTGTACCTGCACGCGCCCGCGTCGTCGTAGCACGGGTTCCACTCCGAGACCACGCGCCCGAAGAACTCATAGAACCGCTTCTCCAAAACGATCTGCAGCCCGACGCCCTCACGCTCCAGCTTCAGCACGCCGAAGTCGGGACCAGCACCCCCTAGTCGCTGCCCGCGGGCCCCGTGGGGGACCCCAGCAGGTCTCGACCCCCGAGCAGCACCGGGGCCCTCAACGCCATCACCATCCTGAACGTCTTCCACGGGATCACCCCCCGCCACTTCCTCCGGCGCTGGATCCTCTGGCCCGACGCGCTCGAAAGCAACGTCGGCCTCCGCCCCCTGGCCGCGGGCGCCCTCCTCCCCTTGCACGAGAACCAGCCACCCTCGATCCACCAGGGCGTCGAGCAGCGCAGAAGCCCTGCCGACGAACTCATCCTCGTCGTCGCCCGCGCCATCTTCACTACATGATCCCGAAGCCGCAGAGCCCTCACCCGCAGGAGCCCGCGGCGCACGCTGGCCAGGCCGGCCGGCAACGGCGCGCAGGACCTGCTCCAGGGCAGCGAGGGCAGCACCACGACGCCTCCGCTCCTGCAGGGGCCAGGCCAGCGGTCCTGCCTCAAGCGAGGGCAGGCACGCCGCCACGTCGCTCGCCACGCTCGGCGGAAGCATGTCCCCCTCCCCGTCCACGTCCGCGCGAACCCGCGCAACCGCCGGCCCAGGCAGCCCCACGCTGAACCCGTGGTAATGCAGATTGCCACCCGCGCCACACTCGGCCCGGGCCATGGCCATGTACTTGAACTGCTCCGAGTGGGGCAGCACGGCGGGCATCACCATCCGAATGTTCAGCTCCACACGCAAGGCCATCATGTAGGCCACCAGGTCCGGGTTGTCCCGCGCGAAACGGAAGCGCCCCTCTCGCCCGTCACCAACCCAATCCCCCAAAGCACGGTCTCCCGCCGCCCGCGCCCCTGGACCTCCCCCCATGCGCTGAATGTCATACGCGGCGTTGTAGAACGGATTCTGCGTCCACCAAATGGACGGATGACGGCCGAGCCCGACGACATCCGGCACAAGCGCGCGCCCTCGCTGAGTCCGGCCCTTTCCCGCCGGCAGATCCAGCTCGCGGAGGAAACGCCTGCCGACCGGCTCGGCGCCGTCCGCCAGAGTGCCCTCGACCCAGGGCGGGTGCCAGGACAGGTGCTTCACGGTGCTCTGCAACTTCTTCGACTCATACGACCAGTGCATGGTGGTCGAGGGCACATCGCGCCCCACGTTCGCGAGCTGGCCCACCAGGATCCGCACGCGGTCCTCGCTCTCCAGGATTTGCCTGAGCCCGCCCTTCGTCATCACACTTGGGCCCTGGACCCCGAGGCCCGCGCGCCTGTACATGGTCCGATACACCCCAAAGCCCTTGCCCCGCGCCTCGTTCAGGAGCAGCACGTTCACCATGGCCCACATCACGCGCTGGCCACGCGGGCCGCCGACGAACTGCCCGGTGCGGTAGCGCATCAGGTGCTGCACCCAGTCCTGCACGGACACCCGCCGGGGACGGTCGTCGAAGAGGTCGCCGATGCCCATGGGAAACTCCAACGGGAACGCCCTCGCGAAACGCCCGATGGCGCGCGCCGGGACCGGGTCCTCGCTCTGTCCGGGCCAGCCGTAAATCAAGCGCTCACCCGTCCGCGCGACTGCCTCGTCCTCGTCAAACTCCGGCAAGTTCTCCTCGACGCACCCCGTGTCCCTATCGCGCGCAGCTGCCACGAACGTTCCCGCCATGGCCAGCTCCAGCATCACCTCGTCCAAGACCGACTCGCGAGAGACGCCGCCCTCCGCGCCGGCGGCGAACTGGCCCTGCACACGGGGTCGCATCCAATCGACAAGGAACTCGACGCGCACGCGCACGCCACGCGGTCCCTCTGCACGGACGTCACGGCGTTCTCCTCCCGCGCCGCAGCCAGCAGGCGGCCGAACAGGTCCTCCGTCGTCTCGTCGTCACCAAACTTCAACCCCTCCACCAAGCCCTCCGCCTCCGGCTGCAACCCCGCCCACCATCGCTGCACTGCCCCACCATACTCAAACTGCGCCTTGTCGAGCCACGCACTGAACACGTCGTGATCGACGGCCATGGCTTCATCGTCCACGCCGACGTCGAACTCCCCGTCAGCCGCCGCGTCGGCATCCCCCTCGGCCGCGGCCTCCGCGCCGCCCTCGTCGCCTCCCCGCGCATCGTCGCCCTCGCGGCCAGCAGGCTCGCGCCCGGCGTCGTCGCGGGGCCCGACGAAGTGCACGTCGAAGCCCGCGGCAATGAACTGGCGCGGCGTGACGACGTCGACGCCACAGGGGACGCAATCCCGAGCAATAGCCTCCGCTTCCGTCACGGGCCCAAGCTCCTCCGGCTCCCCGGCCTCGCCCCCCGACGGCAGGACGCCGTCTTCGCTCTCTCTCGGCGCGTAGGACGCGAGGATCTCGTCGTCCGGGAGCACGTCAAACAGGCGCGGGTCGTAGTACTTGTGCATGGGCTCGTCCGCAGTACCCCCCAGGCGCCAGGGCCCATACGTGCCCGCAAACGCACACAACGCCCGGAGCACGTGCCCACAGTAGCGCCAGCGCACGTGCAGGCCCTCCACGACCTCCTTCCCGAACCCTACATTCCGCCGCAACATCAAGCTGAAGGGCACTTTCCGGGGGTGCCAGGGCAGCACCACCCGCGGCTCCACGTTCTCCTGGAGCTCCCTCCCCCTGCCTCCATGATCGTACTCGATGATCACGTCCCCGCTGAGCAGCACCTCCACGACGCGCCCTGGGAAGACCAGGCGCCCGTGCAGGTCCACGCCGAAGCGCTGCCGCTCCTCGTCCGTGCAGCCCGCGGCCATGCGCTCGGGGCGGCGCGGGTCGTCGGGGCGCTCGCCGGGCCCGCGCGCCGAGTTCACGCGGTCCCCCACGCGGAACCCTTCATGAGCTCGTGGCGCCGCGAGAACCCTGCCACGTCCCGCGGGAACCAGATGATGTTCTTACGGAACTTGCGCAGCCCCGTGCGGGACACCGTGGCCAGGTGCACCTGCATGTGGTCCAGGGCAATGAGCAGGCTCTCCGTGAGCGTAGCCTGGTCGAACAGCTCGCGCAGGTCATCGGACGGGAAGCGGAAGCACGGATCCATGTGGTTCTGCGCGGTACGGAGGCCCACCACCTGATACAGGTCGTCCTCCGTGGCCGCGGCCGCGGCCTGCTTGTCCAGGTCCTGCCTGCACCGCATACACACGCCCCTGCACTCCAGAGCGAAGCCGTCCGGCGGGTCGCGCGGCGGCACCTCGTCCCACTCGGCCACCTCCGTGCTGCACGCGGCCAGCCCGTCCCCGCCGCGCCGCAGCAGCAGCATCTCCTCCGCGAGCTGCTCCGGCGGCTCGAAAGCCGGGTGGAACGCCGGGAACCGCTCCTGGCACTCGTGGCACGTGAACTTCACCATCCGCGTCAGGATCGCCTGCGCCGCCTGCACCGCCCGCACGGACGCGTCGCGCAGCTGCACGTCGTACTTCGCCACGCGCAGCGGCACCGTCTTCAGCGCCAGCAGCATGCACTTCTGGTGAACGTCCCCTGCAGCAACACGCGCTCGTTGGTTTACACGCCCTCCGCAGCGCTCGCGCAAACGCGCCTCCGGACGAATCTCCCAATGCTCCGATTCTGGCGCTGATCCAAACACAAACGACTCCGCGACGCCCGGGCCGGCACCTTCCGACGACCTTCCAGGCGCCCATCTGGTCCGAATAACGGCCCGCAAATCATTCCCGTACCGACCGCGCTTCTTCGCTCGGCGCCCCCGGCCACGACCCGCGCGACCCGCCCCCCGAGCTCCCTGACCGGCCTGCTGCAGCGCGTCGAGCCCCTCCTTCGCAGTGCGCTCGCCCGCGCCGCCCTCGGGCAGTAGCCCCGCCACGCCGGCGTCCTCCTGCAGCTGGCCCACCCAGACGCGCCCGGGATTCTCCCCCTCCTCTGCTCTGCGTTCCCGCGGGCCCAGGCCCCGCCACCACGCCCCCGCCATGTGCGCGGGCTCCGTCCACCCGGCAGGCCGCTCCACAGGCAACACGACCACGTCGTCATCCAGGACCACGTTCGCTGCGAAGCCGGCCGCGACCCGCGACTCGCGCCGCCACAGAGCCTGGAAATCGTCCGCATCGCCCCCGCCCGGCTCATTGCAGCACCGCACCGCCCGCCACTGCGCCCCGCCGCTCTCGGACACGACCGGCGTCTGCAACATGCTACACTCGAAACGCACACGGGGCCACTTCGAGCGACGACGGAAATCCTCCTCCACGGCTACCGCCTCCCAAGACGAACGCTCCGCGCTCGGCCCACGACCGCGCGCGCGATCCTCCAACTCCAGCAGCACGCGCCCGAACCGTCCTGGCCGCCCCGGCTCCATCAGCGCACTCCACAACTTATCGCCGTCCGACCCCTGGATCCGAAAACTACCCCGTTCGCACTGACGGCACGACACCAGGTACTCGCGGACGGCACCGACCAATGCCACCATCCGCTTGTCCTTGAGGTGGGGCACAGACGCAACTGCCCACGCCCGCGCATCCCCACCTCCGGTTCGCGACAATCCCGCGCGGCGCGGCGCGCTCCCGCGCCCTTCCTCGGCCGCTCGCGCCCCCGCCAGGTCTGCCTCCGTCGGCGGCCCAGCACCCGCGAAACGCACCAGCTCCGCATCGAGCGCGCTGCGCACCTCGCGCGGCAGCGGCGCCGCGTCTTCTTCCGAGGCGCACTCATGATCTGACGCAGAACGCTCGTCGTCGCAATCCGAAGCCGATAACTCCGCCATGCCGCCGCAAGCCTCGTCACCACCGCCCTCCTCATCCACGGCTCCGCGGACCGCACCGCCCGCTTCGGCCCATTCTTCGGCGGACGTCTTGCGCTCGAGTCTCCGGCGCCCCCGGCGCGCCTCCGGCACCTCCGCGCCCCCCTCGCCAGCTCGCCCCTCCTCCGCGCCCCTGCGCCCGCACCGCTCTCAGCGGCCTCTGCCTCGGACGTCTTGCGCCCCAGCCGCCGCTTCCGCGCCGCCGCCACCTCCGCGGCGCCCTCCCCCGCGCGCCCGGCCCCCGCGGCCTCGCGCCCCGCGTCGCCCCCAGCAGCCTCTGCCTCGGACGTCTTGCGCCCCAGCCGCCGCTTCCGCGCCCCGCCGCGCACCGCGGCGGGCTCGGCAGCCTCCGGCTCGGACGTCTTCCGCCCCAGGCGCCGCTTCCGAGCGCCGCCGCGCACCCCCCCCCCCTCCCCCGCCCTCGTCCGCGCCGCCGCCCTGCTGCATCGCACCCTCCACGGCGTCGCCGCCCCCCCCACCGAGCGCAGCGTCCTGGTCTCTCGACGCACCAGCCGCCGCCGCACACCGATGCGCCGCCCCCCTGCACCACTCCCCCCAATCCAAGTCGGTGTCGCGAACCCTGTTGTACTCATCCCCACGCGCGCGCAGCGCAGGCAGGCAGGAGCAGGCGCCAGCAGTGGCACCGATCGCACTGCGCCCAATTCCGCATAGAACAAGTGCGACGCCCCGTCGTCTGCTCCTCCGCACGCCTCGGGCCCGGCGCCGCCGTCGCCGCCCCCCTGCGGATACTCTCCGGGCGCATGCCCCATTTTCTCGTTCGCGTGCAGCCTGTTCTCCTTCGAACGCGGATCAATGTGCGGAAAGCACTGCGGGCCTGCGCACGGCTTCAGATACTGCTGCTTCATTGGGTACCGCCGGATCTCCTCGCTGGTCAACCGCAACGCCTCCACGCAGTCCTTCTCGCTACATTCCATTTCGGAAGCTTGCAGCTGCCCCAGGTACTTGTTGAAGACCGCCCTGCTGTACCACATGAACACCTTCCCCCCCTGCTGCCCATTGTAGGACTCCCTCTCCGATCCGAACCGAGTAGTTCCCTCCCCGCAGCGATCCTGCAGTGTCCGCACCCCTGCCCCCTTCTCGTATACGAAGCCAGAACGGCCTTTGTCCTTGTTCGTTCTGAGATTGTCATGGACTTGCTTGAGGCACTGCTCGTACTCACTGTTCGTTAACACAAATCGCCCGTGCTCGTCCACCTCACACAAGGACTTCAGCACAGGTTTCATCTTCGACGCCATGTCCCACATCGCGTGCCGCGCGTACCACTGCTTAGATGGCTTGTTCGCCTTGAGCGCGAACTCCTTGAATTTACCCAACGCGCCTGCAGGAATCGGGCCCCTGACGCGCCCGTGCGGGCACCCATATCGAGCACACTTCCCGCACACGTCGCTCCCCGTCTTCGGCCGAAACCGGCACTGCTCTCGCCCCCAGCCCCCCCCCCACGTCAGGCCTTTGCAGCGGTCCTCGTCCACGTAATCCGGCTGGAACTGCCGGGACTCTGCCTCGGACGCAAGCGCCCCGTCCGCGGCCCCGCGCTTCCGGCGCGCTCTCCGGGCACCGCGCGGACGCGCGGCCGGCCCGCTGCCATCGCTTGCACCATCGTCAGCACCCCCGACGTCCACGGTCACTCCAGGGATGACAGGCATCTCCTCGCCATCAGAATCGCTCGGCGGCGCCGCGGCCGAAGCCGCGCCCCGAAGAGCGCGCCTCGCAGCCGCTGCCTGCGGTGCGACGGCGTCCGATCGCGCCCGAGCAGCCCCCGCGCCATCCTCTTCCACCGTAACCCCTGGAAGCATCGGCATGTCCTCACCCGAATCGCTCTCGTCCCCAGACGCACGGCCGCGCGTGGCGACCGCAGCTGCAGGTCGACGAAGCACGGACGCCCCCGCGGCATCGCCCGAATCGGCATCGTCGACGGTGACTCCCTGGATGACTGGCATGTCCTCGCCAGACGACGACGGCGCCCCATCCTCACCGGTCGCGCGTCGCTCCCGCGCAGCAACGCCCGCCATGACGTTCGGGTTCTGCGCACCGCGGAGATGCGCACCTCGCTGGCTTTTCGCGGCGGCCTTCTTTTTCGGCGCACTCCTCTTCGGCGCGCCTGCAATCGACCGCAGCCACGGCGCGGCGCCTGCGTCTCCGAGAGATACGCCAGCGGCCAAGCGACCGTCCACATCAACGACCGTCGCGACATGGCCCTCTGGGTACCACACAACGCTGCCGATCTCGGCCCCCCCCGCGGAACCCAAAAACCATGCGCCGGAACACTCCCCACGCAGTAAACCATCTGCACTCTCCGCCTCATAGACTCGCATCCTCGAACGGCGCGCCTCCAGCCAATCCTGCACGATAGCAAAGTTCGCCTTCTCCGCCGCGTCACCGCACGCCCCAGCTCCGGAATCATTAGCGCACTGCAACTCGAAGAAGCACTCCGCCTGCGCGCGCGCGCCAGCACCCCCGCACCGAGCGACACTCAATTGCAGACACTTATTCCGCCACGGCCCCAGGCGATCTCCCGCATCAACAACTCCGAGTCGCCCCGACGCGACGCCACGTCGAAGGCGCCGCCACCACGCGCGGGGCGCGCCAGACCACACAGCAGCACCGAGTCGCCCCACGCGGGAACACACATCGCAGGACAGACCGTCCAGCGCGGCGAAGACACAGGCCACGCGCAGAGCCGCATCGCCAACGCACTGCCCCGCCCTCTGCGACGCCCTCCAGTTAGCGTCCCCCGCGCACTCGTCCGCGCCCCGGCCCGCCCTGGCCCTGGCAGCGCCGATGCCAATGCCGGGGGAGAACCTGCGCGCGCGCACGCGCCGCCCCCCGCACCTCCGCGCGAAGAGCCCACGCAGGCCATAGTAAAACCACTTGGCGACCCGAACCTTCGCGGCAGACGGCGCCGCATCGGACGGAGCGTCCACGTCGCGCCAGAAACTCTCTCTCTCTCTCTCTCTCTCTCTCTCTCTCTCTCTCTTTCCACATCCGCGCGCGCGCGCGTCACAGCGCGGCCACCCGACAAAACTTGTGGCCTTGGCGGGAACAGACCCAGCGCAGCGAAAACTGAAGCTGCAATCAGCGCAACCTCCCCGACTGACAGCGCAGACACACGCGCTTCCAGAGACGGCAGCGCCACGCGCGGGGTGGACACGGAATCAACAGCCCGCGCCGCTCGGGCATTCAGAAACTGCTGCAGTCGCGCGAGTCTCCGCCCCCCCAGCGCCGCGCGGGACACCCGGGCACGCCGCGGCGACTCATCGCGCGCACGCGGCGACTCATCGCGCGGAAGCGGGCGCGGCACGACCGGAAGCGGGACACAAACCGCCATCTCTTCGTTACGCGCCGCCGCCACCTCCGTCCGCCGCGCCCACTCCGCCTCCCGCCGCGCACAGCGCGACCTCCGAAGCGACGCGCGGCACGCCTTGCGATGCGCTTTCTGCTCGCGCTGCGCTGCCTCCCAGGCGGCATCATCCACGACTGCCTCCCGGATCACGTCGTGCTCTGCGCGCAAGCTCTCACGCAGCCGGTCCTCCCACTCAACAGATCCTCCCAGCGGCGGGACGCGCTCCGCGCCACGCACAGACGGAGCCCGGACCGAGGCCACGGCCGCGACAGATGCCGAAGCCAACGCCAGTGCCAAAACGGAAGCCCGGACCGGGGCTGACCAGACGACGTCGTCGGCTCCAATCCAATCGTCGTCAGCGTCGTTCTCGTCGTCGACGTCACAGTCGCTGGCGGCAAAAGCATCAAGTTCCCCCGCGTCGAAAAGCTCTATTAATTCACGGCCATCACTGCTTTCCCACGGCGAATGATCAGCGAGCCGCGCTGGGACGGGCACAGCGACGGAATCCGAGGCCCGCGCGATCCCGCCTGGCAAGACCGGAGCCGAAGCCCGCGACGCAGCCGGAACCTCCCGCGAAAAGTCCAAAAGAAACTCTCCCTCCCAGCGCCCTGACCCAGTGGCCTCCTCTCCGCAGCGCACAGCCCGCGCCAGAGCCGAAGACGGCCGCGAAGATTTCGCGAGAGTTTCCTGCTCCGAACGCGGAGCGCATTGACGGTCGCCCACCGCGCCCGCCGCGCGCGCAGACTCGGGAAACTGTCGCGGCAAATTCGCGCTAGTTCCCCCCTCCCAGCGCGCTGCCTCTGTCGCGGAAAATTCGCGATAGCTTCCCCCTCCCAGCGCGCTGCCTCCGAAGAGACACAACCGCACCGAGCGGCCGCGGCCGCGGCTGGAAGAGGTTGTAGCCGCGGCCGCAGCCACAGCCGCAGCCGCAGCCGCAGCCGCGGCCGCGGCTGGAAGAGGAAAACCACCGCGAAAAATTCGCGATAGTTTCCCCCTCCCAGCCGCGGCCGCAGCCACAGCCAGAGCCGCAGCCGCGGCCGCGGCCGCGGCTGAGAGAAGAAAACCACCGCGAAAAATTCGCGTTAGATTCCCCTCCCAACCGCGGCTGCAGCCGCGGCTGGAAGAAGAAAAACACTGCGAAAAATTCGCGATAGTTTCTCCCTCCCAGCCGCGGCCGCAGCCACAGCCAGAGCCGCGACCGCGGCCGCGGCCGCGGCTGGAAGAAGAAAACCACCGCGAAAAATTCACGATAGTTTCCCCCTCCCAGCCGTGGCAGCCGCAGCCGCAGAAGCAGCCGCGGCCGCGGCTGGAAGAAGAAAACCACCGCGAAAAATTCACGATAGTTTCCCCCTCCCAGCCGCGGCCGCAGCCACAGCCAGAGCCGCAGCCGCAGCCGCGGCCGCGGCTGGAAGAACAAAACCACCGCGAAAAATTCGCGATAGTTTCCCTTCGAACCGCCGCCGCAGCCGCAGCCGCAGCCTCGGCCGCGGCCGCGGCTGGAAGAGGAAAACCACCGCGAAAAATTCGCGGTGGTTTCCCCCTCCCAACCGCGGCCGCAGCCAGAGCCAGAGCCGCAGCCGCGAAACATTCGCGATAGTCCTCCAGCCGCAACCGCAGCCGCAGCCGCAGAAGCGGCCTCGGCCGCGGCTAGAAGAAGAAAACCACCGCAAATAATTCGCGATAGTTTCCCCGCCCCAGCCGCGACCGCAACCGCAGCCGCAGCCCCGGCCGCGGCCGCGGCTGGGAGAGAAAAACCACAGCGACAAATTCGCGATAATTTCCCCCTCCCAGCCGCGGCCGCAGCCACAGCCAGAGCCGCAGCCGCGGCCGCAGCCGCGGCTGGAAGAAGAAAAGCACCGCGACAAATTCGCGATAGTTTCCCTCTCGCGGCCGCAGCCACAGCCGCAGCCCCAAGTCTATGTTACATATGTCATATCATAATCATATGTGATCCCTCGAATGCACAACTACGCTGCTTATTTCGTATCACTCCGCGGCACCCCCTCTCTGCCCACCGCGGCTCCCCCTCTCCTTGTTTGTGCCTCCGCGGCACCCCTCTCTGCTCGGCGGAGGTCGGGCGGCTGCGGCCTTCGGTTTCGCTGACGAGATGTACTAGAAGCTCAGGACCTGGGCATCCTTTCTAAGGCCCGCACGGTCCATCTCAGCAACTCCCCATTCCCGCTACACCTCCGGTCTGTCTTACGTTCCGCTCTGGCCCGACTTTAGGGAACAGGGCGCCCCCACACGGTCTAACTTGGGACTAGCTCCTTTGACCGCGTGCCGCAACCAAGTTCCCAGGGACGAAGCCTGCCACAGCTCCGCCCCAGCAGTGTCTGGCAACTGCCCGTACCACCAGTCCTTGGGTCCGGCTCGCGCCAGTTCTTGGGTTGGTCGCCCGCCGGCTTGTGGGCCCGGTCTCTCCTTAGGGATGGGATTGCTCCCGGGTCCAGCGGCCCGGCAGTTCTAGAAAAAGGTCCGTCGAGATTTTTCTTGCCAACTAGCTCTCCAGCGCGGCGGAATTACTCTTAAGCTTCCAGTAATGGGAACCGGCGGTAAACCGTCAACCTGGTTACCGCCGGGCACCTCGCAAGCTCTTTCGTTGCACAGCGCTCCTCCGAACAGACGAGGGAAGCTTCTGAAGCAAGAGCAGAAAAACTCGAAAAAACACGATTTTCGGTTTTCATCCAAAGTCGGTTCCCTCAAGTCTTTCGATAGTAATACTGCAGCTACGGACCTGAGAATTTTACTGGCAGACGCGGCATAACCCACTACAGGTCAGAAAAATCTGGTTTCTCGAAATGAATTGTCGAATATCTTTCAAATCTTTGGAAAACCGACCCCAAGTCACCACATTGTCTCTTGACGTCGGGTCGGCGAACTAGCTCCACCCCGCGCCGGAATGGGAACCGGCGGTACACCGTCAACTAGGTTTTTTTGAGTTTGAGTCAGGTCGCGGACAGCTGTGACAGCTGAGCCCTAAGACTCCCAAACGGAGCACAGGGTAGCTAGAGAAGGCATCTCTTATCATCACACTGCCGAGCCACTGAGGCATAGGCATCGGAATAGGATGCAGGAACAAGGAAAAGGATGCAGCATGACATGTGAAATTGCAAAGGTGTAGGAACAGGTTAGAGAAGAAAGAAGCTACCCAAAACGTGTTCCACGGCCATACAGAGCCGTCAATGGAGGCACATCCCTCCACAGAGCGCCCTCCGTCGAAGAATCCACGGAGGCCGTCTAGTTTTTGTTGTATTCGCATATACAATAAGAAAGGTATGAACATAGCTTCGTGCAATACGGTGCACGAGCATCTTATGTAAATAAGAGAGCTGCTCGCCAATGTCCGAAGCACCACCCTGCAATACGGTGCATCCTTATCATGTCCAACCGACACAGCCCACAGGTTCTCTGGATGTCCGCGCCCCCCCCCCCATCACGGTACCTCGTAGAGCTCTTTTCTTGTAGCGCTCCTCGGAACACATGAAGGAAGCTTCTGAAGCAGGAGCAGAAAGACTCGAAAAAATACGATTTTTCGGTTTTCATGCAAAGTCGGTTCCCTCAAGTCTTTCGATAGTACACTGCAGCTACGGACCTGAAAATTTCACTGGCAGACGCGGCATAACCCACTACAGGTGGGAAATATATGGCTTCCCAAAATGAATTGTCCAATTTCCTTCAAATCTTAAGAAAACCAACCGAAAGTCACCACATTGTCTCTTTTAGGCGGGTCGGCGAACTGGGAACCGGCGGTAAACCGTCCACCTCGTAGAGCTCTTTTGTTGCACAGCGCTCCTCGGAACACATGAAGGAAGCTTCTGAAGCGAGAGCAGAAAAATTCGAAAAATCACGATTTTTTGGTTTTCATACAAAGTCGGTTCCAGCAAGTCTTTTGCTAGTAATATTGCACCTTCAGACCTGAGATTTCAACTGGCAAACGCGGCATAGACCACTATACGTGGGAAAAATACCCGCTCTCGAAATGAATTGTCAAATATCTTTCAAATATTCGCAAAACTGACCCAAAGTTGTCACATTGTCTCTTTTGGTCGGGTCGGCCAACTGGGCGCCGGCGGTAAACCGTCAACCTTTCTTACCGCCGGGGGACTCGTAGAGCTTCCTGACAATATACAATGTCGAAAAAATTGCAGAGAACGAATCGTTTTTCAGCCCAAGCGATTTCACACCTCTCCATGCAACAGCCGAACGCCCCCAATGCTTCTGGATTGTCTTCTGTACGAGCTCTCTAGCTCTCCTACAGCCCGAGTTGCGTGCGTAAATCGACAGCACGTCTCAAGATGACTCGAACAAAATGAACAGTTTGGCAAACCCAGCTCGAGTATCAGACCGAGTTCAGACCTCTGAATGCGACAGGCGGACGCGTCTGGTGTCTCCTAATCGATTCCTGTAATTACCAGCCCTGCAGCCTCCCTACAGCCCGAGTTAAGTGCAGGAAACCGAGAGCACCTCTGAGGATGACTCGAAGAACACGAATAGTTTCGCGGACCTACTTCGGGCAGCAGACCGAGTTCCGAGCTCTGGATTCGACAGACGGACGCGCCTGCTGTCTTGAAATCGACTCCTGTGACTACCAGCACTGTAGAGCCCGAGTTAAGTGCAGAAAACCGACAGCACCTCTCAAGATGACTCGAATAATACGAATGGTTTCGCGATTCTAGATCGGGCAAAAGACCGAGTTCAGAGCTCTGGAGTCAACAGACATACACGACTGATGATTCGGAATCGGTTTCTGTAAGTATCAGCTCTGTAGCTGTCCTATACCTCGAGTTTAGGACGGAAAACCGAGAGCGCCTGTCAAGATGACTCGAATTATACGAATAGTTTTGCGGACCTAGCTCGGCTAGCAGACCGAGTTCAGACCTCTAGATGCAACAGACGGACGCGCCTGATCATTCTGAATCGGTAAGGTGTGCTTACCAGCTCTGTAGCTGTCCTGTATCTCGAGTTAAGTTCAATAAACTGACAGCGCGTATCAAGATGACTCGAAACGGCCGATCCCGCCCGTGTGCTTTTTGACAGTAAAAGGTACCCAATCGAGCTGAGATCAAGATGGCAAGCGGGAATAATATCTAATATCACGGGAAAAATACTAGAGCTCTAACGAATGGTTGAATTTCGAGAACAAAATTTTCAACCGACCAAAAGTCAGCAAAAGGTCCGTCGAGACTGGGAACCGGCGGTAAACCGTCAACCAGGTTACCGCCGGGGCCCTCGTAGAGCTATTTTCTCACACGGCGCTCCTCGATAAGCATCTAGAGCAAGACCTGAGAAACTCGAAAAACCACGTTTCTGTTTTTATCAAACGTCAGTTCCTCCAAGTGTTTTGATAGTAATACTGCAGCTACAGACCTGGAAATGTTACTGGCAAACGCGCCTCAACCCATTACAAATGCGATAAATCTGCTTTCTCAAAATAAAGAATCAAATATCTTTCAAATATTTGCAAAACCACCCAAAAGTTACCACTGTATCCTTTCTGGCCGGGTCGGCCAACTGGGCGCCGGCGGTAAACCGTCAACCTTTCTTACCGCCGGGGGACTTGTAGAGCTTCCTGACAATATATCATGTGGAAAAAATGCAGAGAACGAATCGTTTTTCAGCCGAAGCGATTTCAGACCTCTCGATCCAACAGCCGAACGCCCCCAATGCTTTTGGATTGTTTTGTTTACGAGCTCTGTAGCTCTCCTCGAGTTACGTGCGTAAATCGACAGCACCTCTCAAGATGGTTGGAAACCCAGCTCGAGTATCAGACCGAGTTCAGACCTCTGAATGCGACAGGCGGACGCATCTGATGTCTGCGAATCGATTCCTGTGACTACCAGCACTGTAGCCCCCCCCTACAGCCCCAGTTAAGTACAGAAAACCGACAGCACCTCTCAGGATGACAAACAATAGTTTCGCGATTCTAGTTCGGGCAGCAGACCGAGTTCCGAGCTCTGGATTCGACAAACGGACGCGCCTGATGTCTTCAAATCGATTCTTGTGACCACCAGCACTGTAGACCCCCTCAGCCCGAGTTGAGTGCAGAAGACCGAGAGCACTTCTCAAGATGACTCGAACAATACGAATGGTTTCGCGATTCTGCATCGGGCAGCAGACCGAGTTCAGAGCTCCGGATTCAACAGACAACTGCCACTGATGATTCTGAATCGGTTTCTGTCCTATCAGCTCTGTAGCTGTCCTGTAGCTCGAGCGAAGTACAGAAAATCGAGAGCGTCTGTCAAGATGACTCGAATAATACGAATAGGTTTGCGGACCTAGCTCGGCTAGCAGACCGAGTTCAGACCTCTGGATTCAACAGGCGAACGCGCCTGATCATTCTGAATCGATTAGCTGTGCTGACCAGCTCTGCAGCTGTCCTAAAGCTCGAGTTATGTTCAGAAAACCGTCATCTCGTGTCAAGATGACTTGAAACGGCCGATCCCGCCCGTGTGCTTTTTGGCAGTAAAAGATACCCGATCGAGGTGAGATCAGGATGGCGAGCGGGAATAAGATCGAATATCATGGGAAAAAATACTAGAGCTCGAACGAATTGTTGAATTTCGAGAACAAAATTTTCAACCGACCAAAAGTCACCAACTGGGCGCCGGCGGTAAACCGTCAACCTTCCTTACCGCCGGGGGACTCGTAGAGCTTTCTGAGCATATATAATGAAAAATTGCAGAGAACGAATAGTTTTTCATCCTAAACGATTTCAGACCTCTCGATGCAACAGCCAAACGCCCCTCATGCTTCTGGATCGTTTTCTGTGCGCACGAGCTCCGTAGCTCTCCTACAGCCCGAGTTACGTGCGAAAATCGACAGCACCTCTCAAGATCACTCGAACAATACAAATAGTTTCGCGAATCTAGCTCGAGTATCAGACCGAGTTCAGACATCTGAATGCAACAGGCGGACGCGCCTGATGTCTCCGAATCGATTCCTGTGATTACCAGCCCTGCAGCCCCCTTACAGCCCGAGTTAAGTGCAGAAAATCGACAGCACCTCTGAAGATGACTCGAACAATACGAATAGTTTCGCGGACCTAGCTCGGGCAGCAGGCCGAGTTCAGGGCTCTGAATGCGACAGGTGGACGCGACTGATGTCTCCGAATCGATTCCAGTGATTACCAACCCTGCAGCCCCCTTACAGCTCGAGTGCAGAAAACGGACAGCACCTCTCAAGATGACTCGACGAATACGAATAGTTTTGCGAACCTAGCTCGGGCAGCACACCGAGTTCCGAGCTCTGGATTCGGCAGGCGGACGCGCCTGATGTCTCCGAATCGATTCCTGTGAGCACGAGCCCTGTAGACCCCTACAGCCCGAGTTAAGTGCAGAAAACTGTCAGCACCTCTCAAGATGACTCCAACAACACGAATAGTTTCGCGGACCTAGCTCGGGCAGCAGACCGAGTTCAGACCTCTAGATGGAACAGACGAACGCGCCTGATGATTCGCAATCGATTTCTGTGAGAATGAGCTCTGTAGCTGCCCTACAGCTCGAGTTAAGTACAAAATACCGACAACGCGTATCAAGATGACTCGAAACAGCCGATCCCGCCGCGATGCTTTTTTGCAGAAATATTTACCCGATCGAGGTGAGAATAAGATGGCGAGCGGGAATAAGATCGAATATGGTCAGAAAAAATACTAGAGCTCAAACGAATTATTGAATCTCGAGAACAAAATTTTCAACCGACCAAAAGTCACCAAAAGGTCCGTCGAGATTTTTCTTGCCAACTAGCTCTCCAGCGCGCCGGAATTACTCTTAAGCTTCCAGCAACTGGGCGCCGGCGGTAAACCGTCAACCTTCCTTACCGCCGGGGGACTCGTAGAGCTTCCTGACAATATATAATGTGGAAAAAAAACGCAGAGAACAAATAGTTTTTCAGCCCAAGCGATTTCAGACCTCTCGATGCAACGATGCTTCTGGATTGTCTTCTTTGCGAGCTCTGTAGCTCTTCTACAGCCCGAGTTACGTGCGTAAATCGACAGCACCTCTCAAGATGACTCTAACAAAACGAATAGTTTGGCAACCCAGCTCGAGTATCAAACCGAGTTCAGACCTCTGAATGCGACAGGCGGACGCGTCTGATGTCTGCGACTCGACTCCTGTGATTACCAGCCCTGCAGCCCCCCCTACAGCCCGAGTTAAGTGCAGAAAACCGACAGCACCTCTCAAGATGCTCGAACAATACAATAGCTTCGCGGACCTAGTTCGGGCAGCAGACCGAGTTCCGAGCTCTGGATTCGACAGGCGGACGCGCCTGATGTCTTCAAATCGATTCCTGTGACAACCAGCACTGTAGCCCCTCCCAGCTCGAGTTGAGTGCAGAAAACCGAGAGCACTTCTCAAGATGGCTCGAACAATACGAATAGCTTCGCGATTATAGGTCGGGCAGCAGACCGAGTTCAGAGCTCTGGATTCATCAGACAAATGCGACTGATGATTCTGAATTGGTTTCTGTAAGTATCAGCTCTGTAGCTGTCCCATAGCTCGAGTTAAGTACAGAAAACCGAGAGCGTCTGTCAAGATGACTCGAATAATACGAATAGGTTTGCGGACCTAGCTCGGCTAGCCGACCGAGTTCAGACCTCTAGATTCAACAGGCGAACGCGCCTGATCATTCTGAATCGATTAGCTGTGCTTATCAGCTCTGCAGTAGCTGTCCTAAAGCTCGAGTTATGTTCAGGAAACCGCCATCGCATGTCAAGATGACTTGAAACGGCCGATCCCACCTGCCTGCTTTTTGGCAGTAAAAGGTACCCGATCGAGCTGAGATCAAGATGGCGAGCGGGAATAAGATCGAATATCAAGGGAAAAAATACTAGACCTCAAACGAATTGTTGAATTTCGAGAACAAAATTTTCAAACGACCAAAAGTCAGCAAAAGGTCCGTCGAGATTTTTCTTGCCAGCTGGGCGCCGGCGGTAAACCGTCAACCTTTCTTACCGCCGGGGGACTCGTAGAGCTTCCTGACAATATATAATGTGGAAAAAATTGCAGAGAACGAATAGTTTTTCAGCCAAAGCGATTTCAGACCTCTCGATGCAACAGCCGAACGCCCCCGATGCTTCTGGATTGTCTTGTTTACGAGCTCTGTAGCTGCGAATCGACTCCTGTGATTACCAGCCCAGCCCGAGCTCAGTGCAGAAAACCGACAGCACCTCTCAGGATGACTCGAACAATACAATAGTTTCGCGGACCTAGTTCGGGCAGCAGACCGAGCTCCGAGCTCTGGATTCGACGGGCGGACGCGCCTGATGTCTTCAAATCGATTCCTGTGACCACCAGCGCTGTAGCCCCCCTCAGCCCGAGTTGAGTGCAGAAAACCGAGAGCACTTCTCAAGATGACTCGAACAATACGAATAGTTTCGCGATTCTAGATCGAGCAGCAGACCGAGTTCAGAGCTCTCGATTCAACAGACAAATGCAACTGATGATTCTGAATCGGTTTCTGTAAGTATCACCTCTGCAGCTGCCCTATAGCTCGGGTTAAGTACAGAAAACCGAGAGCGTCTGTCAAGATGACCCAAATAATACGAATCGGTTTGCGGACCTAGCTCGGCTAGCAGACCGAGTTCAGACCTCTGGATTCAACCCGCGAACGCGCCTGATCATTCTGAACCGATTAGCTGTGCTTACCAGCTCTGTAGCTGTCCTGAAGCTCGAGTTATCTCCAGAAAACCGTCATCGCGTGTCAAGATGACTTGAAACGGCCGATCCCGCCTGCCTGCTTTTTGGCAGTAAAAAGGTACCCGATCGAGCTGAGATCAAGATGGCGAGCGGGAATAAGATCGAATATCATGAGAAAAAATACTAGAGCTCAAACGAATTGTTGAATTTCGAGAACAAAATTTTCAACCGACCAAAAGTCAGCAAAAGGTCCGTCGAGATTTTTCTTGCCAACTAGCTCTCCAGCGCCCCGGAACTGGGCGCCGGCGGTAAACCGTCAACCTTTCTTACCGCCGGGAGACTCGTAGAGCTTCCTGACAATATATCATGTCGGAAAACATGCAGAGAACGAATAGTTTTTCAGCCCGAGCGATTTCAGACCTTTCGAGGCAACAGCCGAACGCCCCTGATGTCGGATTGTCTTCTACACGAGCTCTGTAGCTCTTCTACAGCCCGAGTTACGTGCGTGAATCGACAGCACCTCTCAGGATGACTCGAACAATACGAATAGCTCGGCAAACCTAGCTCGAGTATCAGACCGAGTTCAGACCTCTGAATGCAATAGTGGGACGCGTCTGATGTCTCCGAATCGATTCCTGTGATTACCAGCCCTGCAGCCCCCCTACAGCCCGAGTTAAGTGCAGAAAACCGACAGCACCTCTCGAGATGACTCGAACAATACAAATAGTTTCGCGATTCTAGATCGGGGAGCAGACCGAGTTCAGAGCTCTGGGGTCAACAGACAACGCGACTGACGATTCTGAATCGGTTTCTGTAAGCATCAGCTCTGTAGCTGTCCTATAGCTCGGGTTAAGTACAGAAAAACGAGAGCGTCTGTCAAGATGACTCAAATAATACGAATAGGTTTGCGGACCTAGCTCTGCTAGCAGACCGAGTTCAGACCTCTAGATTCAACAAGCGAACGCGCCTGATCATTCTGAATCGATTACCTGTGCTTACCAGCTCTGTAGCTGTCCTAAAGCTCGAGTTATGTTCAGAAAACCGTCATCGCGTGTCAAGATGACTTGAAACGGCCGATCCCGCCTGCCTGCTTTTTGGCAGAAAAAGGTACCCGATCGAGCTGAGATCAAGATGGCGAGCGGGAATAAGATCGAATATCATGGGAAAAAATACTAGAGCTCAAACGAATTGTTGAATTTCGAGAACAAAACTTTCAACCTACCAAAAGTCAGCAAAAGGTCCGTCGAGATTTTTCTTGCCAACTAGCTCTCCAGCGCCCCGGAATTACTGGGCGCCGGCGGTAAACCGTCAACCTTTCTTACCGCCGGGGGACTCGTAGAGCTTCCTGACCATATATAATGTCGGAAAAATACAGAGAACGAATAGTTTTTCAGCCCAAGCGATTTCAGACCTTTCGATGCAACAGCCGAGCGCCCCTGATGTTGGAGTCTCTTCTATACGAGCTCTGTAGCTCTCCTACAGCCCGAGCTACGTGCTTAAATCGACAGCACCTCTCAAGATGACTCGAACAATACGAATAATTCGGCAAACCCAGCTCGAGTATCAGACCGACTGAATGCAATAGTGGGACGCGTCTGATGTCTCCGAATCGATTCCTGTGATTACCAGCCCTGCAGCCCCCCTGCAGCCCGAGTTAAGTGCAGAAAACCGACAGCACCTCTCAGAATGACACGAACAATACGAATAGTTTCGCGGACCTAGTTGGCAGCAGACCGAGTTCAGAGCTCTGGATTCGACAGACGGACGCGCCTGATGTCTCCGAATCGATTCCTGAGATTACCAGCCCTGTGGCCCCCCTACAGCCTGAGTTAAGTACAGAAAACCGACAACACCTCTCAAGATGACTCGAACAATACAAATAGTTTCGCGATTCTAGATCGGGCAGCAGACCGAGTTCAGAGCTCTGGATTCAACAGACAACGCGACTGATATTATGAATCGGTTTCTGTGAGTATCAGCTCTGTAGCTGTCATATAGCTCGAGTTAAGTACAAAAAACCGAAAGCGCCTGTCAAGATGACTCAAATAATACGAATAGGTTTGCGGACCTAGCTCGGCTAGCAGACCGAGTTCAGACCTCTGGATGCAACAGGCGAACGCGCCTGATCATTCTGAATCGATTAGCTGTGCTTACCAGCCCTGTAGCTCTTCTATAGCTCGAGCTATGTTCAGAAAACCGCCACCGCGTGTCAAGATGACCCGAAACGGCCGATCCCGCCGCAGTGCTTTTTGGCAGTAAAAGCTACCCGATCGAGCTGAGATCAAGATGGCGAGCGGGAATAAGATCGAATATCACGAGAAAAAATACTAGAGCTCAAACGAATTGTTGAATTTCGAAAACAAAATTTTCAACCGCCCCAAAGTCAGCAAAAGGTCCGTCGAGATTTTTCTTGCCAACTAGCTCTCCAGCGCCCCGGAACTGGGCGCCGGCGGTAAACCGTCAACCTTTCTTACCGCCGGGGGACTCGTAGAGCTTCCTGACAATATATAATGTCGAAAAAATGCAGAGAACAAGTAGTTTTTCAGCCCAAGCGATTTCAGACCTTTCGATGCAACAGCCGAACGCCCCTGATGTTGGATTCTCTTCTATACGAGCTCTGTAGCTCTCCTACAGCCCGAGTTACGTGCGTAAATCGACAGCACCTCTCAAGAAGACTCGAACAATACGAATAGTTCGGCAAACCTAGCTCTAGTATCAGACCGAGTTCAGACCTCTGAATGCAATAGTGGGACGCGTCTGTGACTCCGAATCGATTCCTGTGATTATCAGCCCTGCAGTCCCCCTGCAGCCCGAGTGAAGTGCAGAAAACCGACAGCACCTCTCAGAATGACTCGAACAATACGAATAGTTTCGCAAACCTAGTTCGGGCAGCAGACCAAGTTCAGAGCTCTGGATTCGACAGACGGACGCGCCTGATGTCTCCGAATCGATTCCTGAGATTACCAGCCCTATAGCCCCCCTACAGCCTGAGTTAAGTGCACAAAACCGACAACACCTCTCAAGATGACTCGAACAATACAAATAGTTTCGTGATTCTAGATCGGGCAGCAGACCAAGTTCAGAGCTCTGGACTTAACAGACAACGCGACTGATATTCTGAATCGGTTTCTGTACGCATCAGCTCTGTAGCTGTCATATAGCTCGAGTTATGTACAAAAAACCGAGAGCGCCTGTCAAGATAACTCAAATAATACGAATAGGTTTGCGGACCTACCTCGGCTAGCAGACCGAGGTCAGACCTCTGGGTGCAACACGCGAACGCGCCTGATCATTCTGAATGGATTAGCTGTGCTTACCAGCTCTGTAGCTCTTCTATAGCTCGAGTTATGTTCAGAAAACCGCCACCGCGTGTCAAGATGACCCGAAACGGCCGATCCCGCCGCAGTGCTTTTTGGCAGTAAAAAGTACCCGATCGAGCTGAGATCAAGATGGAGAGCGGGAATAAGATCGAATATCACGGGAAAAAATACTAGAGCTCAAACGAATTGTTGAATTTCGAGAACAAAATTTTCAACCGACAAAAAATCACCAAAAGGTCCGTCGAGACTGGCGCCGGCGGTGAACCGTCAACCTGGTCACCGCCGGGAACCTCGTAGAGCTCCTTTCACGCGTAAGAGTGCTCAGAGTCGAAAGAGAGAGCTTCTGGAAGCATTTCTCGAAATAGGGAAAAATTGATTTTTTCGTGTCGACAGGAAGATGGTTCCGCCAAGTGTTTTAATAGTAAAAGTGCGCCTACAGAGCTCATATTAAGACAGAGAAGCCCTCATAGTTGTTTACAGGTGCGAAGAATCTGCTTTCTCAAAATGAATTGTCAAATATCCTTCAATTTTTCGCAAAACCACCCAAAAGTTATCACTTTGTCCTTTCTGGCCGGGTCGGCCAACTAGCTCCACCCCGCGCCGGAATTCCTCTAGCTCATCGATGTCGAAGAGCTCTACGAAGTATTTTTCTTGCCAACTAGCTCTCCAGCGCCCCGGAACTGGGCGCCGGCGGTAAACCGTCAACCTTCCTTACCGCCGGGGGACTCGTAGAGCTTCCTGAGCATCTATAATGTCGAAAAAATTGCAGAGAACAAATAGTTTTTCAGCCTAAACGATTTCAGACCTCTCGATGCAACAGCCAAACGCCCCTCACGCTTCTGATCGTTTTCTGTGCGCACGAGCTCCGTAGCTCTCCTACAGCCCGAGTTACGTGCGAAAATCGACAGCACCTCTGGGGCAGCAGGCCGAGTTCAGGGCTCTGATGCGACAGGTGAACGCGAGTGATGTCTCCGAATCGATCCCAGTGATTACCAGCCCTGCAGCCCCCTTACAGCTCGAGTTAAGTGCAGAAAACGGACAGCACCTCTCAAGATGACTCGACGAATACGAATAGTTTTGCGAACCTAGTAGCTCGGGCAGCACACCGAGTTCCGAGCTCTGGATTCGGCAGGCGGACGCGTCTGATGTCTCCGAATCGATTCTTGTGAGCACGAGCCCTGTAGCCCCCCTACAGCCCGAGCTAAGTGCAGAAAACTGTCAGCACCTCTCAAGATGACTCCAACAACACGAATAGTTTCGCGAACCTAGCTCGGGCAGCAGACCGAGTTCAGACCTCTAGATAGAACATACGAACGCGCCTGATGATTCGCAATCGATTTCTGTGATAATAAGCTCTGTAGCTGCCCTACAGGAGCTAAGTACAAAATACCACCAACGCGTATCAAGATGACTCGAAACAGCCGACGCGCTGCTTTTTTAAAGAAATATTTACCCGATCGAGCTGAGATTAAGAAGGCGAGCGGGAATAAGATCGAATATGGTCAGAAAAAATACTAGAGCTCTAACGAATGGTTGAATTTCGAGAACAAAATTTTCAACCGCCCCAAAGTCAGCAAAAGGTCCGTCGAGATTTTTCTTGCCAACTAGCTCCCCAGCGCCCCGGAACTGGGCGCCGGCGGTAAACCGTCAACCTTCCTTACCGCCGGGGACTCGTAGAGCTTCCTGAGCATATATAATGTCGAAAAAAATGCAGAGAACGAATTGTTTTTGAGCCTAAACGATTTCACACCTCTGGATGCAACAGCGGAACGCCCCTCATGCTTCTGGATCGTTTTCTGTGCGCACGAGCTCCGTTGCTGTCCTACAGTCCGAGTTGCCTGCAAAAATCGACAGCACCTCTCACGATCACTCGAATAATACAAATAGTTTCGCGAATCTAGCTCGAGTATCAGACCGAGTTCAGACTTCTAATTGCAACAGGCGGACGCGCCTGATGCCTTCGAATCGATTGCTGTGATTACCAGCCCTGCAGCCCCCTTACAGCCCGAGTTAAGTGCAGAAAACCGACAGCACCTCTGAAGATGACTCGAACAATACGAATAGTAGAGCTCTTCGACATCGATGAGAGGAATTCCGGCGCGGGATGCAGCTAGTTGGTCAACCCGGCCCGGGCGGACAATGTGGTGACCTCGGGTCGGTTTTTCAAAGATTGCGAGAGATTTTGAAATTCGTTTTGAAAATTCGAATTTTTATTCTATGCAGTGAATCATGGCGCTTTCGATGGTGCAATCCTCAGGGCTCTAGCTGCATTATTTCGATCAAAAGAATAGGGGGAACCAACATTGTGTAACACCGAAAACAACATGTCTTTCTTTTATTCAGAAGCAATTTGCTACTGTTATCTGCAAGCGAACTTGGCAGCGTCCAAAACCCGGAGAGCGAAGAGACGCTTTCGGGACGGGAAATACTGGCACCGGCGGTGAACCGTCAACCTGGTCACCGCCGGGAACCTCGTAGAGCTCCTTGCACGCGTAAGAGTGGTCAGCATCAGCAGAGAGGGCTTCTGGAAGCATTTCTCGAGACAGAGAAAACATGATTTTTTTCAGGTCGACATGAAGTTGGTTTCGCCAAGTGTTTTGATAGTAAAAGTCCACCTAGAGAGCTCATATTAAGACGCACAGGCCCTCATAGTCGTGTACAGGTGCGAAAAATCTGCTTTCTTAAAATACATGGTCAAATATCTTTCAAATATTCGCAAAACCACCCAAAAGTTGTCACTTTGTCCTTTCTGGTCGGGTCGACCAACTGGCGCCAGCGGTGAACCGTCAACCTGGTCACCGCCGGGAACCTCGTAGAGCTTCTTGCACGCGTAAGGATGCTCAGATTGAAAGCAGACCGCTTCTCAGAGCAGTTCTAGAAAAACATCATATTTGCATTTCTCGGGGTCAACGTGGCGTCAGTTCCTCCGAATGTTTAGATAGTAAAACTGTCTCGGAAGAGCTGAGATGCTCGCAGGATAAAGTTGAGATGCCAATGCTCGGAGTAAAAATCTGCTTTCTTAAAATGAATTGTGAAACATCTTTCAAAAAATTGCAAACCCAGCCAAAAGTTATGACTTTGTCCTTTCTGGCCGGGTGGTCCAACTGGCGCCGGCGGTGAACTGTCAACCTGGTCACCGCCGGGAACCTCGTAGAGCTCAGAGTCGAAAGAGAGAGCTTCTGGAAGCATTTCTCGAAAAAAGAAAACATTGATTTCTTTCGTGTCGACATGAAGATGGTTCCTCCAAGTGTTTTGATAGTAAATCTGCGCCTACAGAGCTCATACTAAGACAGAGAGGCCCTCATAGTCGTTTACAGGTGCGAAAAAATCTAATTTCTCAAAATAAATTGTCAAATATCTTTCAAAAAATTGCACTTGGTAGCGTCCAACTGGGCGCCGGCGGTAAACCGTCAACCTTTGTTTTTTGCCTTTTGCGATCTGTCTAACGGCTGCCAAAAGCAGCCACAGTTCGTTTCTTCAGCCTAACCCTACGGGCGAAGTTACGGGTTACACTAAAGATGGCCTCGCAGAGGCTCGATAAAGCTTCGTAGAGCTTCCGGACAACATATAATGTCGAAAAGAATTACACTGAAAAAATAGTTTTCAGCCCAAGCAATTTCAGATCTCTTGGATGCAACAGCCGAACGCCCCCGATGCTTCTGGATTGTCTTCTGTGCGGGCTCTGTAGCTCTCCTACAGCCCGAGTTACGTGCGTAAATCGACAGCACCTCTCAAGATGACTCGAACAGTACGAATAGTTGGCCAACCTAGCTCGAGTATCAGACCGAGTTCAGACCTCTGCAAGGGACAGGCGGACGCGTCTGATGTCTCCGAATCGATTCCGTGATTCCCAGCCCTTATAGCCCGAGTTAAGTGCAGGAAACCGACAGCACCTCTCAGGATGACTCGAACAATACGAATAGTTTCGCGGACCTAGTTCGGGCAGCAGACAGAGTTCGGAGCTCTGGATTCGAAAGGCGGACGCGCCTGATGTCTCCGAATCGATTCCAGTGATTACCAGCCCCTACAGCCCGAGTTAAGTGCAGAAGAGAACCGACAGCATCTTTCAAGATGACTCGAACAATACGAATAGTTTCGCGATTCTAGATCGGGCAGCAGACCGAGTTCAGAGCTCTCGGCTCAACAGAGAACGGCCACTGATGATTCTCAATCAGATTTTGTACGCATCAGCTATGTAGCTGTCCTGTAGCTTGAGTGAAGTACAGAAAACCGAGAGCGTCTGTCAAGATGACTCGAATAATACGAATAGGTTTGCGGACCTAGCTCGGCTAGCAGACCGAGTTCAGACCTCTGGATTTAACAGGCGAGCGCGCCTGATCATTCTGAATCGATTAGCTGTGCTTACCAGCTCTGTAGCTGTCCTGAAGCTCGAGTTATCTTGAGAAAACCGTTAACGCGTATCAAGATAACTCGAAACAGCCGATCCCGCCCGCGTGCTTTTTGGCAGTAAAAGATACCCGATCAAGCTGAGATCAAGACGGCGAGCGGGAATAAGATCGAATATCACGGAAAAAAATACTAGATTTCTAACGAATGGTTGAATTTCGAGAACAAAATTTTCAACCGACCAAAAGTCAGCAAAAGGTCCGTCGAGAGTTTTCTTGCCAACTAGCTCTCCAGCGCTCCGGAATTACTCTTAAGCTTCCAGCAATAACTTGCTGAGGGAAGCTCTACGAGCACTTGGTAGCGTCCAAAACCCGGAGAGCAAAGAGACCGTCGAGAGGGGGAAATCTTTCCTCGAGAGCGCTGGGGGGCGCCCCTGCAGCGCTGTCGAAGCGCTGCCAGGAACGCTTCCACGCGTGCCTGCACGCGTGCAGGCACACGTAGACAGCGCCCCCGAACCCGCTGCCGGCTCGCCGGAGTTTCTGCGAGGCCTGTGGAGCGACGGAAAGGAGCTTTTGGCGGGCACCACCACCGTCCGGCTTCTAATCTTAAACCCTTTAGCTCTCAGCGAGCTCTCCGGGAAAGACCTCCCAAAAGTTACCACTTTGTCCTTTCTGGCCGGGTCGACCAACTAGCTCCACCCCGCGCCGGAACTGGCGCCGGCGGTGAACCGTCAACCTGGTCACCGCCGGGAACCTCGTAGAGCTCCTAGCACGCATAAAAGTGCTCAGCATCAAAAGAGAGGGCTTCTGGAAGCATTTCTCGAAAAAGAGAAAACATGTTTTTTTCATGTCGACATAAAGATGGTTCCGCCAAGTGTTTTGATAGTAAAAGTGCATCTAGAGAGCTCATATTAAGACGCAGAGGCCCTCGGAGTCGTTTACAGGTGCGAAAAATCTGCTTCCTCAAAATGAATGGTCAAATATCTTTCAAATATTCGCAAAAGCACCCAAAAGTTGTCACTTGGAAGCGTCCAAAACCCGGATGGCAAAGAGGCACTCACACAAACGAGCCCACGCACATGAGCACGCACGCACGGGCTCACACATACAACACGAGGACACAAACGCACGCCAGCATGCTCAGCACATACGCACACACACACACGCACACACAAACACACACATCCACGCGCAGAGGTCGAAACACACGCGCGAACGCGCACACGCACACACAAACACACAGCATCTCACATACACACCCACGGACACGCACACGCACCCAAATCACACAAGCATACACACCACGCGCCCCCGGCCTCCCCGCCGGCGCTCCGGAGGGGGGAGGCTTGGCTTGGCTTGGAGTCGACTGAAGCGGGCTCTCAGAGCCCAGTCGCAGTGTCCACACGGCAGCGTCAGCTGTTACAATTCAGCCTGTACAGCACACAGCGCGAAGCGCACAGATATGCAACAAGCACAGGCATCAACATGAAAAGAGACGGCATACACGCGAAAGACGAGCTGTGGCTGCGAGCAGCCGTTCCGCGGCACTCAGTTCAGCTTGAGTAACAGTGCATGTATCGCTCAGACACCAGGCCTCTCTGTACACCTCCGTCCAAACACAGTCGTTAGTATTTGTCCGAAACCCGATATCAAGCCAGCAACCACACCCAACTCCTAAGGCCGAGACGCCACCATCCCAGGCACCCCGAATGGCAACGACCTTCATCGTGTTAGTAAAAATAGAATCGTACGACTCTTTGATATAAGTATGGCCCTCGCGGGCCTCATGTGTCAGTGTGTCCGCTCTCTCATTGTTTTCCCTAAAGATATGCTTCACAATGTCCCGTCCCTTCATAGGTGGTCTCCCTCCCTCCTGTACACACATGTTGTATAACTGATCTTGCAAGTTGGCGACTCGTTTGCGATAGTCCACCTGTTCACATGCCCACACACCGTTGATCCACGACACAATCAGCAGGCGATCCCCGCAGATCTCCAGAGGTAGTCCAGGAGTGGTGAAATCCCAGACCGTCTCGCGCATGTACGACAGTGCAATACGTTTGCTGAGTCTCAGGTTCTCCTCCTCCTCCATCCTTCTTCTCTTGGGCTCACTTTCCTCCTCCATATGTCCAATATTACCAAACTCCTCCTCCTTCTCGTAGTTGTTACCACATCCCCTCTTATGTTCTGGCTGAAAGTACTTGTGAATATGCTCGGCCGCCGTCACGACAGCCCACGTGCAAAAATCACTGTGCAGCATGCAGTCCCACCAGTCATCACCGAAGAACTGTTGTAGTGGGTACTGCCACGTGCGCTGAGCCGTCACTTCCCTCCCCATTTTCCTCCTCCTCATATTCCCTTCCTCCCGACGAATACGCGTGGAGGCATGTGCATGGAAAAATGCAGCAGCTCTGTCACGCATGATATCCCACTGTTTTGGGAAAGCCATCATACCAAATCTGGCGTCGTACCAACATCGATCGTGACAGTCATGCACAGGCAAAGACTGGATAAAACTTGACAAATCCTTGGCAACATTCCAGCATGCTAGCAATAGTCGCTGCGGCAGTGGCATGAAACCTGCCTCCTGAAATAAGGTTCTGCATCTCCTCCTCCTTCGCAGCTCATAGTCCTGAATGGACTCGTCTGGCAACCTCCTTGTGGCCACGATCTGTAGTAAACACTGTCCCTCGAAGCGGTGTATGTCCTCGAGGCTGCTGTCATCCAATGTAATATTTTCTCCTCCGTACAGTATCTGAGATTGTATCCTTTCAGTATACCTCTGGAACTTAGCAATTATAGGTACACATCTGGCCCCGTAGTATGCCTTCTGTGAATAGAAACTTCTCCTTGCAGCATCGAGACGGAAAGCCAGATCCTCATGAGAGTGTGCCCGATAGTCAGTGGTAATGAAGACACCCAAGAGCACCGTGGACGTCACACGAGATAACCGAAATGTCTGAAATTCATTGGTAGTCGAGGTGATCTCAACATTATGCACCTGTGAGACCGTACCGTCCTGTTCAAAATTCACATCCTGTCCAAATACAAGGTATTCGCCAAGCAGCGGGATGGGTGCAGCATCAGTTTGAATGGGCTTCCATTCCATGCCGTGTCGCACAAGAGAGTGTGTGAGCTGCGAAAGCATCTCGGTCAGTTGTGATTCGCTTTGAGCCAGTACTACCACGTTATCAGCCCAGACCATGTGGTTGACCGTATGCTGAACCGTCGTACTCCATTTTTCCCCTACAATCTCGCATCTGTAACCGTATCCCAAGACATCCCATGTATGAAACGTCGCACTCCACATGTGGGCAGCAATAAGATTGAAAGCCAGTGGCCCTTCTGGACCTCCAGTCCTAATATTCACATCCCAAGAGAAACCCTGAATACTTAGACCCTCACCTGTGACCTCACAGCTCCCATAGAGCACAGCCTCCAGAAGTGGTATCTGAAATTGCAGAGGTACCTGACTCCATTGAAGGGCCTCACGGAGTTTCCCCACAGTGGCATGGTCGAAGGCCCTACGTATATCACAGATAGCAACGTGCAGTTCTTGATCACGCCATTTGGACGCATGTTGGCCCATGTTTTTGAGGGCCGCAGTGATTTCGAATGTTTTGCGGTTGCGCTGGAAACCGTAGAGACCCAGACGGCGTAATACACCCGAAGACTCCACAGACTCCTCAATCATACACACAAGCGTGATAACATACCAACGTGCGATAGCATTGAGCAAGCACAGGAACCTGCAGTCGGACATGTTACTGGTTAAACTCTTCTTTGGCATCACGCAAACAAGGATCTCTCGCCAACTTTCGGGGTATGGAATAGAGCCCCTGAAGACCTGATCAACTAACGTGTGTATCTTATTCAGAGAGGCCCAAGGTATTTTCTTCAATATCTCGCACGGCACTCCATCACGTCCTGTCGCCCTGGACGATCGGAGCCGACTCCGAGCACGTAAAAACGTGCTGAAAGGTAGATGCCTGGCCGGCATCATGCTGGCCTCTCGTCGCAGCTCCTGTAGCAGGCGACTGTTGGCCGAACGTGCCTCTAGCGATGAGAACTGCTCCTGACAGGTATGATGTATGATCCTCTCCCAGTGCTGTCTATCCTCCGTCCCTCCCAGATTGTGTAGTGTGTTGCGTACACGTCTGCGTACGGGCGGAATCTGCCACTCCAGACGAGCACGGCGGCATTGTCTCCGCAGGGCGTTGAGCTTACGTGTCAGCTCACGCCTCTCAGGACTGAGTCCAGGCGGAAGTGCACGACGCCGTTCAAGCAAAGGCTGGAGTCCTGACGGTCGCACGGGAGGTTTTTGAGCGGCATCCCTGGTCTGAAAATGAACTCCCTGTGTAAAACTGCTCACGAGTCCAGAAGCCAAACCACGAAAGTCCCGAGGAGTACCACATCCAGGACCATCGTCGTCGCAGGTCTTTTTCTCGTAAGGTATACCATTGGGGGTCCCTTTGAGGCCCAAGTTGTCATCGTCATCGTCACCCTGGAAATCCTGAATATTTTCCATCATCTCATCACATTGTGTACGTGCGATATTCTCATCATACCATGTACTCGGTGTATAGCCTACCAACTGCACCCGTGGTCGGTAACATGCATTCCAAAATCTGTCAGGACTCCCGTGGTCTCTAGCGGAAAGAACGAGCATCGCATGGTCCGACAAGCGGCTAGTAGCCAGCTTACCCCCATCGGTGAAACTCGTAAGATACCGTCATGTCCACTATATCCCAGCGGAGCGGTATGCACATATAGTCGAGCACAGCGGACCTGGCTGGCACGCGCCCCCTCGCGTAGCCTGTCCACGTCACAGACCTATATTGAAATGTGTTGGCAGCCTTCAAACCGAACTCCATGAGCAGACCTAATATCATCCTCCTCATGTCTTGTTTGATCCTCTCTCTCTCTCTCTGATCTTGGTACCCTCCTCCGAATAAACCATCCTCCCATCCACACCACCACCCGTGATAGCATATCTTATACCCTTGAATTCCCCACAGATGTTCCCAGGGAGCTCCACATTGAAATCACCCGAGATAACCACGCTTGGAGTCCTATATGTACCACTGCATTCTCTAATAATCCGTGTAAGTTCAGCAATCGTTTCGTCACATATAGTCTCAGCATCTTTAACACTCTCATCAGGTAGGTAGACGCTCGCAAAGATAATAGGGTGGCTTTTCTTTCCCAAGACAGCCACAACCAGCCTAGATTGTGTAGTGATAATACCCCGAATTTGTCCCTTCCATTGTCCGTTCATCATAATGGCCGCCTTCCCATCCCTTGATGGGAAAACACTACAAACGTGTGCACTCACTCGATATCAGATGTTGTCCCTCCTGAATCGCCGCAAGGCCGACATGGGCCAAACAGTGTATAACCTCCGCCGCTCTGCAGTTTTTAGCACCAGCCCTCTGACAGTTCCAAGTAGCAGCCTTTACTTGGAAAAACTGTCGGGCTCTCTTTCACTGACGATTGTATTCTGTCAGAAATGTATCCTTTGTGGTCTGCACACCATATGTCGTCACAAGATTCCTCCATGCATCATCCCAGAGCTGCCAGCCCGTACCTTCACGAAATTCTCCCAGAGGGAAAGGTCGCTGACCACTCACGGTACAGTAGATGGTGCTGACAGGGGGGCCAATCTCAGCCCGAAGTGAAACCGTAGGGATCTGAGCACGCATAACGGCCATGAAACGGCTCGTAGCTTTGACATGTGGTCGCTTCCATGGTGCACAGTCCACTGAAAAGCGCAGAGTTGTTGGGTCAATCTGCTGAGAAACTCCCTGGATGAGATGTTGCGGCGACGGCAGCTGGATACCTGGGGGGGGAGGCGTACGATTCTGCACAGGTGTCACAATCTGATCGAGGTACTTTTTCCATCTCCAGAGGATGTCTGCCTCTACTCCCCCCTTCACCGCCATCTTCATGTTACCGAACATCACCCGGCCTGAGTTGAGTCGTTCCGTCCTGTCTGAGTCGAGTAACGCCCTGTCATCTTCACTGAGTACGTTGGCAATATTCTTAATAATACGCATACCATCATCATATGTCAGCATTTGTTGGTTTCGTAGAGCAGGGTTCCGCCAGTCCTTCACCCACCCCTTTACCTCAAGGAAAGTCGGGCGCCACATGTTACGTGCTGCCTGCTGCGCAGTCGCCCCTCCTGTACCCCCGCCAGATCCTGGGCCAGACGCCACCGAGGGAGCCCCTGCCGTCTGAATAGATGCAACGATGGACTCAAGTTTAGTCTGACGATCTCCGAGAGTGTCAATGGCCTTCTGCTGCACATCCATTCTGTCCGTGTGTTGGTCGAGGGTGTGTCGAATGGCTGTCTGGTTATCTTTGCTGGCAAACCCCATTTCAAGCAATAAACGAATGCTGTCATTCTTTTCATTAGCAATCACATTATGTCTCCTCATCTCCTCTGCCTGTCTCTCATCATCTGATACACGTGCACGAACAGAGCGATCATCAGGAAAAGGGACCGTTGCAGAGATATTATCCTGAGAGGCTTTAACTTCACCGACTGGTACAGCCTGCAACATGTTTTTGTCTGCACTGTACTTGTTGAGCCACTGTGTGTCTGTGACCTCTGTGATGGGTTCTGCAATACCGTACCTGTTGAGCCACTGTGTGTCTGATACCTCTGGCTGCCTATTCCGTCGTTTGTTGAGCTGTCGAAAGTCGTAGCCCGCCGTCTTCGCAAGTACACTGGATGAGGTACTCTGATATGCTCAGTAAAGATATGCGTTTCGTCCGTCAGGCGCAAGTCACAAGTACACGATTCCAGCACAATAATGGATAGTAAAAGAGACAACTGCAGCAACAACAAAACAAAGGCGGCCTAGCTTGCCTCGAACTGGTGGTAGTCGAAGTGCACGAAGAGGCAGCAATGGCCGCCGCGCTGCCGTCCCGCGGCACCGCTCCCCCTAGACGGTCTGTGGGATCCAGCCGCCTTGAGCCCCATTCTTGAGCCCCTCGTGCACTCTGGCGCGAGGTCTTGCTAGGTTCGGAACACTGCCCAACAATGGATTGCATCTGGTAATATGCTAGGCGATTTGATGTTGATGCGCATGGTTCTGACGCCAATTCAAAAGATGCTGCGCTCTCAGCTGACCATTGGCAGCCACGGGTGGGAGATGGAGCAGAGACACTTCGTGGCGCTCGAACTCAACAAAGGCCGTGAGGCGAACGTGGGGTCGACTAGATTGCACAGGGCGGTTCTCGCAGCCGACGGACTCTTGGAACTGCAGTTTTTTTCCAAAATCTGAGGATGGTGTGGGAAGCAGAGAGCATGTGGGCAGCCTTCCCAGGGCGTTGCTGCACTGTGGAGTTCAACGCATTGGCTTTTCGTTCACACTCTATGTTGGGATGCCTGGTTCAACAGCTTCTGGTGCATTCACATGGCGCCTTCCAATTTCAAGTGCTCCGGCTTCTTGCAGAGCCCGATTTGGCAGACACGCTGTCTGCCGCGCCAGAGTGCATGAGGGGCGATTGGGGGCGATGAGGGGGGAGGCACCGGCCCATTTTGGGGCGGGACCTCCCTGCACTCCAGCCACTCCGCCCTCGCGGAGCGCCAGAAGGAGGAGAGGAGGGGGAGGGGCAAAGCGCGGCACACAGGCAGACACACACCCACACACTCACACGCATACACACGCGCACAGACACAGAGACACACAGACACACAGACACACAGAAACACAGACGCACAGAAACACACACAGACACAGAGACACACACGGACACACTGACACAGTGACACACAGACACACTCACTCACAGACACAGAGACACATAGAGATACAGACACACAGGTACACAGACACACAGACACACAGACACACAAACACACAAACACACCGACGCACAGACACACAGACACACAGACACACAGAGACGCAGACACAGACACACAGACACACAGACACACAGACACGCATACACACGGACACACATACACATACACACAGACACAGGGACACACGGTCACACAGACACACAGACACAAAGACACACAGACACGCAGACACACTGACACACTGACAAACACTGACACAGTGACACACTGCACTGCCACACTGACACGCTGACACACAGACACACAGACACACAGACACACAGCCACACAGACACCGAGACACACAGGCACACGACACAAAGAACACATACTCACAAAACACACACACAGACACACAGACACATTAACAAAAAGGAACACAGACACACGGACACGCAATCCTCGAAGTCGCCCAGCCTCCACCGCCGACCGACGAGGCCGGCGCCGCCAAGGTCGCGCTGGCCCCCCAGAATCGTCGGCAGCGGCGGCCACTCCCGCACAAAGATGCTCACGCCCACACGCAAACACCCGCACACACACGCACGCAAACACTCACGCAGACACAGACACACGCACACACACACAAACACACACGCAAACGCACACCAGCGAACACGCATGCCAGACACAGATACACAGACACGCTGACACACAGACACACAGACCAGACACACAGAAACACGGACACACAGACGCACAGAAACACAGACACACAGACACACAGACACACAGACACAAAGACACACAGGCACACAAGCACACAGTCACACAGACACACGGACACACGGACACACAAGCGCACGCACACACAGACACACATACACACAGACACACACAGACACGCAGACACACAGACACACAGACACACAGACGCACCGACACACATACACACAGGCACAAAGACACACAGGCACACTGACACACGGGCACACAGACACACAGACAAAGACACAGGACACTCAAACACACAGACACACAGCCACACAGAGACCCCTCCCTCCCCCGCGACCCCCATGCGGCCCTCTACGCACCCCGCCCCCCGCCGCCCCATTTCGGGGCCAGCCCTCCCTCCACTCCAGCCACTCCGCCCTCGCGGAGCGCCAGGGGAAGGGAAGGAGGGGGAAGGGGAAAGGGCGGGGCTCACACAGACGAGGACACGCACACACGGACACACAGACACACAGACACACAGACAGAGAGACACACGGACACACACGCACAGAGACAGACGGAAACACAGACACACAAACGCAAAGACACACAGACATACAGACTCACAGACACGGACACACAGACAAACAGAGACACATACACACAGACACACAGACACACAGACCACAGACACACAGACACACAGCCACACAGAAACTCAAAAACACAGACACACAGACACACAGACACACAGACACACAGACACACAGACTCACAGACGCACAGACACACAGGCACACACTCAGAGAGCCGCCGTCGAGGCGCAGCACTCAGAGGGCCTCCTCCGACAGCGCCACAATCGTTGGCTCGCTCACCACGTCACCTCTTTCCGGGCGCAGGCGGCGCAACGTCTGTCGCAGCTTCTCGTCAGTCCACCTGCCGATGCTGACGGGCACGTCCTCTTGGCGCAATCGGAAGGCTCCAGCGACCTGGCCGAGCAACTCCTGCCGCTTGTTGTGCTCGGCGATGCCCAAGCGCGTCCGCCGTTCTTCAGGATCCTCCTGCCGCGCGCGCTCCTCCGCGGCAGCGGCGGCGATTTCCCTCGCGGTCGCGCGCCCGCCACGCCCCCCGCGCTCGCCGCCCGAGGATGGCTCCGAAGCCGCATTGGTTGCGCTAGCCCCTCCAGCACCCTCGCCGCCCCCTGTCGGCGCCCTCGCGGCGACGCCATCGCTGCCGGGCACCGCGCCAGCCTCAGCCGCGGGCGCCGCACGCGGGGCCTTCCCTGCGTTCTTCTCCTTGAACACCTTCAACTTTCCCTCCGGGATGGGCCCGTCCACACGCCCATGCCAACCATCTTTGTGCTGCTGCTTGAAATGCAGCCCGCACAGATCCCCGCATCCCTGCTTTTGCGCGCTCCGGCATTGCCCACCAGCTCCGTTCCCCCACGTCCGAGCCATGCACTTCGCGGGGTCAATGTTTTCTGGCGTAAAGCGCCACCATTCGTCCCCCGCGAGCGACGCCCCCGCGCCTGGCTGGACTACAGCAGGCACAGGGTCCGCGGACGGAACGCCAGCGGCCCTGCCAGCGTCGTCGTCCTCGTCGCCCGCGCGGCCCGGAGCTGGCGGGGACAGCCCGCGCTTCTTGCCCCTGCGCGATGGCGGCTGCGGCTGCCCCGAAGCGCTGGGGTCCCCGTCGCCAGCGCCAGGATCCCCGCCACCCGCCCGACGCCGCTTGCCCGGTGGCTCGCCGCCCGACGCCTGCTGCCCGGCGGGCGCACTCGGCGGCGCAGACGGCGCGGCAGCGGCGCTGGAAGCAGCGCCGCCGCCGCCGCTGCCGCTCCCCGCAGACCCCGCCGCGCGCCCGCCTGCATGCCCGAGAGGCGCAGTCGGCGGAGCCGGCGGCGCACCAGACGGTCCCGCACCAGCGCTGCCGCTGGCGCCCCCCGCAGACCCCGCCGCCGCGCGCCCGCCGCCTCCGCCCCGCGGACCCGCCCTGCGCACATACGCAAACACATAGGCGCCAATGTGCACCTGGTGGTTTCCGGCGATCTGCGCCCAAGTCTGGAGCTGGACAGCACTGTCGTCGAATTTGGCGTATTCGTTCACGCCCACGGATGCATACGCATAATAGTGTCCGCTTGTCGCGCTTTCGCCCTGGTGCACCACGACCCCCGAGAAATCGTACTCGCACTGGGAATCCACAGGCCGCAGAATCTGAGGAAAGCGCACAGGGCGTCTGTCGTACCACTGGCCTATCACCCGCTCCACGATCACGAAGAGCACCGGCGGCGACCGCTCCCAGCGATTGCCTGTATATACCCTGATGCCTTGACAGACCCCGGCCGCCGCCCTCTGAGCATCATCGAGGTGAGCGTGCGCCGGACATCCTGGCCCTGGCTCACCGACATGCCTTAATCCCAGCCGGATCAAGTCCTCCAGATTGCACGGCCCCCGGTGGTCGGGGCCGAGCAATTCGGAAGGCACCACCTTCAGAAACGTCCTAATTTCCCCCTTGTCCGAACTTGCTGCGCACGCGGCGCATCGCCTCCGCTGCCGAAACGCAATGCCGCAGACGTGCTGCTGGAGCACACTGCGCTGCCCGCGAGCCCCCCTTGCGGTACAAACGGGGTGTTCGGTCTCGGTAACGGCATGGAGGGCGGCCAAGAATAACTCTGACGCGTCGCATTGCTTCGGGCTCCCTTGCTGATCGAATTCTGTGAATTCTCGCTCACCAAAAAGCCCCGCGCGCGCGGCGGCAGCCAGCGGCGCGTCGGCGTCGACCCCCCCGCCCTGGACAGAGAGAGCCGTGGCCTGAGCTCCGAGCGCGCACGCCGCGCAAGATGCCGCACCCAGAGGGCACCGCTGGTCGTGAACGTAGAGAAGCCGACGGAAGGGAGCCAGGCGTAGCAGCACCTGCGCGACTGCGCTCACGAAGCAAGTATTGCCGAGGTTTGCGATGCCCACGCCAGAGCCGCGGCCGCAGCTCCACTGCAGCTCCCTGGTCACCTCCTCCTGGGACACGCCGTAAGCTGCCATGCACAGATCCCGGTCCAGCGGGCGCAGCTCTGGCGGATCTGCACCATCGCCAACAGTCGCCGCCGTGCGAAACATGTCCCCCCAAAGATCCCTCGGCACTACGGTGCCCCTACCGGCACCGCGGCCGCCACCCGCGCGCCGTCGCCCCCGCGAAACAGCGCTCCCCGTCGACGATGCCGCCGCCGCATCTCCGGTCCCCGTCGCGTCACCGCCGCGGCCGCGGCCCCTGCCCCGCCCCGCAAGCCCTGCGTCCGGCGCAATGTATGCCGGTGGCACCGTCAGAGCCTGACCCGGGCGCAGCGCGTGCGAGGGCAGAGGCGTATGCACAGACGCCGCAGGGGCCGCCTCCCCGTCCGAAGGAACTGATCCGGCTGCTTCGTCGTCGTCGTCGTCCGCCACACCGACGCCCGCTGAGGTCCCCGCGGCCCGAGACGGGCCCAGCGGCGACGCCCGTGGCACCACCAGCGGCGCGGGCGCCGAGCTCGACTCCGGGGCCCTCCGCGCGGCGGGCCCATCCCCCACGCCCCAGCCGTACTCCTGCGCCTTCTGCTTGGCGATTTCGAAACTCTCGAGCATCTTTTTTTCAATTTTCAAAGCGTTGGACACCGTCGCGGACGTACTGGGGCGGGCCCCGCTCCAGAATGTCCCAGGGCGGCAGGTTGTAGACGAGCACGCGGTGGGCCACGCGAACGCGACTGAGCATGACGTACAGGTGCAGCCACCAGTCATCGGCGCCCATGTTCATGGGCTTCTGGAGCACCATGGTGGCCGCATCCATGCCCATGCCCTGCGCAGTCTGCACGGTACGAACTTTCTCTGGCAGCAACGGGATCTGGTACCTCGTAACCTTCACCTTCCGAAGCTTTCGCTCGCCCTCGTCTTCGTAGTGATGGTTCCACTCCCAGGACGCCCTGTGCGGCGCGATCTGCACAACCCCTTTTCCGAACCCAAAGTCCTTCTCGAGGCCATCAAACCTGACGAGGACACCGCGCGGCAAACATTTGCATCGATAATAACCGATCCGGTGGGCGTCGTGAAGCTTCTTTTCGCGCCAATCCGCGTCTGGCGTCTCGAACTCTCGCGGGTGGAACCTCACGTCCACGACTTCCCCCACGGCGTCCTGGACGATCTGGTGCTTCGCCGACAACTTCACGTTCAACCGCACACGCATGCCGATGTACAGCGGGCACATGCCGATGAGGTGACCAGTGTTGTTCACGTTCGGCACCTGAAGCATGGCCTTGTGATGCTCAAGAATGGCCTTGGAGGCAGGTCCACGGCCTGCACGTACAGCAGCATCTGCCCTCTATCCCTGGCCTCTCGCACGGCCCGATACTGCATCTGCCTGTGCACGGCCTCCCAGGCGATGCCCATCTCGAACCCGTCCTTGACATGGGGGTCCTGCAACCGCTTGTCGTTCTTACCAGGTCGGACCACCCACTTTTGCACCATCCTTTTCTGCTCGGCCGTAAACTTTTTGCCCTGCCTCATGGTCTTCAAGAAGGCCGGGCATGAAAGGGCAGGGCGCGTGCGGAGTAACGAGACGGTCCTTGAAGCGGTGCGTCTCGTACAGAAACATCGCGTGGGTGAGCCCGTCCAGGAACATGGACTGCCCATTGCGGACGTGAACCGGCGCCTCGGGCGACTCGGGCTGCAGCAAGGAAGACCTTCTGCCCTTGCCGCTCACCGGCCCCAACTGATAAAAAAAAACCAGGAACATGACAATCGGAGACTTCCCGAACGTGTGGCCCCGCGCCATGTACAGGTTCACATCGCAATTATACTGAGCCTTACGGGCTTTGCACATGCGAAATGATGCAGCGCCGAGAAGCTGGGGCGGCACCATGGACACCTCCTCCACGATGACGGCCTTGAGGTCGTTCATGCGGTCCACGATGTCATCGACCTTATGTCTAGACAGCGTTATGATGTCCATGGCCTGTTGGCCGCTCAGCCCGAAGCCGCTGTGGATCGTCTCCCCCCCGATGACGCGCGCAGCGCTGTTCGACGAGGCCACGGCGATATCCGATCCCGCGCCGAACACCTCGTTGAGCAGACGTCGCAGCAGTTTTACCACCTCCGTCTTCCCCGTCCCGCCCTCCCCGTGCAACAGGAGAGCCATCTGCTCCACCGGCTTAGGGCTTTTTCCGCTGTCCAGATCTTGATGGTATGCCACGATGGCCTCCACCTGGCCCACGAGCAGGGCGACCACCGCCTTCTGCTCCTGATTGAACGTCACGGGGTTCTCCGCCCTGTTCGCCCACTCGTCAAACAGCCTCTCCGCGATGTCGCGCGCCCGCGGCGGCCGCTTCTCGTCGCCGGCAACCGCGGGCGCCGGCGGCCGACCAGGCACGAGCACGGCAGGCGCCGAACCCGCGAGGCCGCTCCGCCCGTCGCCATCCCCAGGCAAGCCCTCTGCTCCCTTTTTCCTGTATCGGAACGCCTCCTTCTGCTGTGCTTTGCCCTCCTCGAACTGGGAGTCGTCCAACTCGAGACCGCGGAAGCCGGTCTGCATTCCAGTACTCGCGACAGCAGGCTGCGGCTTATGGTCTTTCGCATAGCCGTCAAGGAAGATATTCTTATAGACCAAGCTTTGTGACGACCCACGAATAAGCTCCAACTGGGCCACCGCGGGCACCTCGCTATCCTTCAAGGCGTGCGCGGGCATCTGTCGGTGCGCCGCCCACGCTTCGTCCGCCTCGCCCTCGTCCACCTCCTGAACAAAACCGTCCAGCGCTCCGCCGCCGGCGCCCGCCCCCTCCTCGTCTGCCTCCCCGGCAGGCCGATTCCCCACTGCCTCCAGCTCAGCAGACTGCTCGAAGTCCTTGGCCTCCGGACGGACTTTGGTTCGCGGCCGCCCCTTCGCCTCCGCCTCCACGTCGAGGTTCGTCGCGACCTGGACGGTCCAGCGTGCCATGAACTCGGCGGCGCTGGGGCGCTGTGCAAAATGGCCCGGGCCATCCTCTGAGCCCCGGTTCAAATCGATGTCCTCGATCGTGAACCACTTTCCAGCTCGCCGCTCGCACTCCTCGTACTGCCTGGACAACGCCAACTGATTGGCCCACCACTCCTCCCAGGCAGGCTCATGCTTCCCAGACGCGTCGACACCGGCCCTGTAGGGCGCCCAGGCCGCAGCCCCCTTCTCAGCAGGCTGCAACGGACGAAAGATCACAGACTTGAACAGCGCGTTCACCTCTGCCTCTTTCTCCTTCGATGGCATCGTGAAGCCGAAGAACTTGGGCACCCTGAACGGCGCGCCGACGCGGAGCCTCTGCACTCGGAAGGCGGCAGTTGGGTGCGTGTCCGCGAACGCGTACGTCTCGAAGTCCTGCGGGTCGAAGTGGAGCGGGTTGGCCTGCGCCGTGTACACGTACATGGCGTAATGGTACATGCCCATGGACTTCAGGGGCTCCCTGTTGCCGCGATGCAGCCAGTCCATCTTCATGTCGTGGTCCAGCCGCGCCTTGTATGCCACCGCCTGCTGCTGCTCCTGCTCGGGCTTCCCCTCCCCAGCAGTACCGGCGGCCGCGCCCTCCCCGACAACGCCGTCGACGACCTCGGCGTGCAGCGCTGCGCGCCCGTCGCCCAGCGCATCCATGATACCGCCCCCCCCCTCGCCGTCCTCTTCTCCCGCGGCCGGCTGGTCCACCTCGATGTGGTCTGCGCGCGGGTCGGTCCAGAAGTCGTCCATTTTCTGATGAACGGCGGAGCTTGCCTGGAACGCCAGCGCCACGATCCCCTTGCAATACAGAGTCCAGGTGTCATGAGAGCAATAGCACTCGTGGCCATACTGCATCTGAAACATCATCTCGGGCAGCTTCTTCAGGAGCGACCGGTGCGAGCTGGTCGTGAGCTTGATGACAGTTCGCCTGGCAGAGTCGAGCACTCCGCCCCAGCCGCTGCGACGAGCGGCAGCAGCGGCCCGGGCCCCATCGACGTCCTCCTCGCCCTCCGCCTCCGCCGCCTCATCCGCCTCCCGTTCGGCCTTCTGCTGGAGTCGAAGCCACTCCAACCCGGTGCTCTGCGCGTGCAGCACTCCGAGGTCCCCCGCGATCGGCCCCGCCTTGGTCGTGTAGTCCGTCTGGTAGTGGGCCATATTGATGGCATCCATGAAAACGGCCTCCAGCGAGTGCAGCACGTGCTCTTGCAGGCTGCCGGGCGGACCGCTGCCGCTCGCGCCAGCAGCTGCGGCGGCGGCTGGCGACGAGGGCGCGCTCGATGCAGGCCTGCCAGACGCCGCCGCGTTCGACGCGACGCGGCCTCGCGCCCGCGACTTCGGCTCTCTCTGGACGGCTGCCTCCGACAACTCGCGCTCCGCGCGCCGGTCGCTGTAGTAGCCCAGGCCCTGCTCTCCCTTCTTGAACACGAACCCGGGCCGGCTGCCTTCGTAACACGCAGCCGCGCAGAACCTCGCGGTGTCCTCGCCATGTGGCTCTGCTAGCCCGACTGCCTGCTCGACGCCGCGCTGTTCCGGCGTCGGCGGAGGCGGCGGACGCAGGTCATACGCATCGGCCAGATCGCACTCGCACGGATCTTCATCGCCCCCACCCATGTCCCAGATCTCCGCGTCGGGATCGTCCATCGTGGTCGGCGCCCCGCCGAGCAAGCCTCCTCCCCTGGGCAGGCCGAGGCGGCGGGCCACGGGCAGGCGCCCCCCCCCCGCCGCAGCCGCGCGCGCCGCCCTCTGGCCCGCCCCGCCCCCGCCCTGCGTTGCGGCCGACACCCCCGAACCCGTGGAACCTCCGCTCTGCCCGGTGCCCTCGTCGCCACCGGCGCCGCCAGTCTCGACGCCAGCCAGCGCTTCCGACGCGTCGGCGACCAGCTCGGCGAACGCAACCAGCTCCGGAGGCGGCGGCACGACCGGGTCGCCGTCGCGCGAACCCCCGACGCTGGCGTCGCCAGGCAGGTCGAGCACCACGCGGTCCAGACACTGGACGTCCAGGTTGCTCCGCAGACACACCTGGCCCACAGGGTTCGTGCTCCCATGGTACGGGTGGTACCGCACCACGTCGACGCGACCAGCTCTGCCGTACCGGTTGCAGCGGTGCGGCCACGGGCCGTACGTGCACTGTTCGTCGAGGACCAGGCGTTCGCCCGGCGGGTTCCGCTGGTCCTCCTGCGGTGGGCCGTACTCGATCCGCGCCCCATCGGGCAAGACCAAGTCCTTTCCTTTGCGCAAGCGCCGCCAGACGAAGGAGGCGGCCGGAAGCTTCCTGGACGGGTGGCTGTAGACCGCAGTCTCGTACTCGTGGTAGAAGCCGAGCCGGCACACCTTGCAGTGCTGAGGCACGTCGTCATTCGTCTTGTGCTTCCAGCAAGTGGGACCGCACCTGTGAAGGTGGCTCCGGATGATACACTTGCGTGCGTCCCGCGCGAAGCAGCGCGCCCAGGTGTGCGCCTCCTCCCTCGAGCCCTCCGCAAAGTGCATCGCCGCGGTGCCGTCCGCGCGCACGCGGTACGCAGGCTTGCGGCGGTACTGCGGCTGCAGCGTCGCGTGCGCACCCGTGAGAGGCTCGCCAAATACCGCTGGGTACTGTGCCCGCTGCTCATGGGGATCGGGCTCTGGATCTGCCAGCGGCGCAAACGGGCGCTGCCGGAGCGGACCCTCTATTGCGGGCTGTTGCTGCTGCAGCGTCGCCCGCTCCTCCACGAGATCGACGTTGATCATGGCCGCAACCTGATTCCGCAGCTCTTCTGTGGACAATTTGTTGTCAGCACGGACGGAGCGACGGCCCTCTTCGTACGCCGTCTTGCAAAACTTCCCGAGCTGACGACGCGAGGCGCCAGCGATGGCATTGTGCTTCAATTGGAGGTCGCTCTCCTCTCGCTTCCCGTCCGCGAACGCGAGTCGTCGATCCCGCGGGCCGAGCGGAAGCGGCGGCAGCCGGTCCGGCCCGTCCAAGCCCAGCTGCCGGCCCACCTCCTCCGCCGCGTCGAACTGCACGCTGCCGACCGTGGCGAGCACGGCCTCCCTCCACTTCCTCAAACGCTCCTCGAGGCCTTCGACGTCCCCCGCGCGCAGCCTCGCGAGGAACGCGCCAGTCATCGGGTGCAGGCGCCACAGGTGGATGTGCGGATGGATGCCGCCGCGCCCCTGCGACTCCACGGGTCCGAAGAACGCGCGGACGAGCCCGAACGCTCCACGCGCCCCCGTGGCGGCCACGCCGTCGGAGACGCCCGTGGCCCCGCGCTGCGGCGTGACGCCGACGACATGCTCCAGGAACAGTTCCAGCATGAGGTTCGCGACCATGGCCTGCGACACCGGGTCAGCGGCCACCCGCCGCAGCATGTCCCGCGTCGAAGGCATCACGGGAGCAGTCTCCTCCAGCAGCCGCCATTGCTGCACGGAGGCGCCCTCGTACATCAGGGACACCATCAGGTTCCGAGTGTCCGCGATGTTCGGCGTCGTGAACACCAGGGGCGGACCGAAGAGCCGGGTGTAGCTGGTACTGATGTGCCGCAGCGTGGTCCGGTGCGCGTCGGAGCCGACAACATCACGGTTGCTGAGCAGCATGCTGCGCAGCGCGCTCTTGACGTTCCGGGGCACGCCCTCGTGGCCCAGGGCCTCCTTGATGCCCGCCCCCCTGCCGAGCACGGCCACGACCTGCGCCAGCTCCTCTGGCGTCAGTGCGGCGAGGTCCGCGATGTACTCCCCCAGGCGCTGCTTGCGCACGAATAACCTGGCCGACTGAATGATAGCCTTCATGCGCCAGAGGCAATACTGGGCCGTGAGCAGGTCAGCGTGGCGACGCCAGCGCGGCACGGGCGAGTCAGACGCGGCGGGCGCCCACGCGGCGTCGGGCGCGGGCGCCCGCGCAGCGTCGGGTGCCGAGACGTCGTCGGCGACCTCGTACTCGAGCTCCTCGCGAGCCATGAGGCACCTGCACCACTCGTCGTACGTCAACTTCGCCTCCCTCTCGAGTCCGAAGACGCCGTCGCCGTACGGAAACGCGACGGGGTCGAAAGCACTCCAGAAACCGGGGGAGAACATGCTGACAGGCTCGGTTCCAGTGGGCACGACGACCCGGACCGCACGCCTCGCCCCCCCGCCCTCAGCGCCCCCGTCCGGCGCGCCGCCGCCGCCGCCGCCACCGGCCGCGCTCTTCCCGGCAACTCCCGGAGGAGGCCGCGTGGCCTGAATATTCTGCTCCGTCTGCTCCAGCTTCTTCGTGAGTGCCTCCTTCTTGCAGTTGGTGAGCAACTTCGCAGCCTTGTGGGCCTCTTTCGCAGCCTCCGCCAAGCGCCGGTCGGAATCTCGGTCCTGGAAATTCCCCATGCCGTCGCACTGCCGCGTTAGTGCCTCCGCGCGCTGCTTCTCGCGCACAATCACCTCCGCCCTCTGGGGGCTGAGGTGCACGTTCTGCCACTGCTTGTCCAGATCGGCCAGCATGTCGGAGTCCGCGACTGCGGCGCAGTACTCGCCCTCTTCGACACCCTCGCCGCCCCCTCCCTCACCAGCCTTGCCCTCGTCGCCCTCTGAGTCCTCCCCGCCAGCGCCCGCAGCTTCCTCACCGGTGGGGTCCCCGCCCCAGCCCCCTGCCTCGCCCCCGCCGTCAGCCGCCGCGTTCGCTTCGCCCTCCGCGCCCGCAGCGCCTGCACTCGCCCGCTTCGGCGCGGCATCGGCCGGGCCCTCCTGGCGAGCGTCGCCGCCCTTACCCCCCACGGCCACGCACGCCGCGAGACAGCGAGGCAGGCCCAGGAGCGAGGAGCCGTCGCCATCGACGTCGCCCCCGGAGTCCGCAAAGTTTCGCGCGGCCTCTTCGTCCCACCGCACCGCGGCGCACTGCTCGTTCGTGTCGCGGAGGTACTCGTAAGCGCGCCTGAAATCGGCGAGGGGCACGCCGAGCTCCTCCAATAGCGCCTTCTGCAGGGTGGCGGGGTCGGACCCCGCGAAGACAATCTGCACGAACTCGACGAGGTCGCTCTCCCGCGGCGGCAGCGACAGCACCTGCCGACCGCCGTCCGCCTGCGGGAACGCCACGAAGTTCCCCACGTACGCCTTGATCTTCTGGTCGATTGGAGCCCACTCGCCAGAATCGGCCTTGCAGTTGAACCGCCGCACGATGCCCCGCGCGATGGGCAGCAGAAGCTTCGCGCCCAGCGTGAGATTCCGCAGCGGCAGTGGCAGCCGCCCGATCCAGAGGTCGTCGGCCAGCGCGCAGGTCGGCATCGTGGGCAACCTCTTGGTGAGCGCGCCGTGACACCCTGCACAGATGGGCACCTTCTGCTTCGCGTCGGCCACGAGCACTCCGTCTGACTGGCGCCTGTCAATCGTGAAGCACTTCTTGTGCAAGAGCCACAGCTTCCCGTCTGGGCCAGGGTCGCGCACTGCGGACGCCTCCAGCTCCTCGAGGGGGATGCCGCCCGGGCGCTCGACGCCGTCGGGGCCCTCGCGCACGAAGCGCCACCGGGCGTGGTACCGCGCCGGGTCCAGCAGCGCGTGGGCGCGCTGCCGCTGCGTCAGGCGCATGGCCTGAGCCTGCGCGCCTGCGGCCTCGGATGCCTCTCCCCTCGCCGCCTCGAGCTCGGCGCGCGCGGGCCGCTTCGGCACCTCGTCGCAGAGCAGCGAACGCTCCCCGGCGCCGTCCGGCTGCTGCCAGAAGTGCACGCGCTGCAGCTCGTCCGCCCAGTGGAGACGAGCGCAGACGCAGCAGGCGACCCTCGAGCGCACGGCGCGGCGACTCTGCCCAGGCTCGGGCCCCTCGGCGTCCGACGCCGCCGGAGCAGCGCCCAGCGCGTCCAAGTCCACGGGCGGCATGTCCACGCCCGCGGGCGGCACGGCCCCGTCCGCGCCTGGCGGCTTCCACCAGGCGCGCGGCGCGTCCGGCGCGGCAGCGGCGGCGGCGGCGCCCCCCGAGACGTCGGCGGGCGCTGCGCAGGCCGGCCAGTCGTGAGACCCCGTGACGAGGTGCTCAGAGAAGGCCTCCACGCACTGCCGCCACTCCTGGGGCCTCACGGGCCGCACGTCTCCGTCCTTCTCCGGCCACTGCTCGGCCAGGTAGAACAGGCGCTTCCTGTACTCCGGCCACCCGTGGTGCTTTTTTTGCACGCGCGTCATGAAGCCGGCATGCGTGGCGAAGTTCTGGTCGCAAAGGCGGCACGGGAACGGCGGGAGAGCCTCCGGGGCCTCGTTGAACGCCCGCAGAGGGTGGCGCTCGTCACGCGGCAGAGGCACATACTTCGGCTGGAGCCTGGGCACGCGCGCCTTGCGAGCGGCAGCGATGGCCGGGGTAGGCACGGGCGGGGCGCCGCCGGCCTGCGCCTCGCGCAACCGCGCCTCCTTCACGGCCAAGCCGTACCGTTCCGGACACTCGCGCGTCAGGGAGCTGTGGCGCTTGTCCGGGCCCCACAGCCCGAAGGGTCGCTGCTCGGGACTGCCGTGGCTCCCACAGAACACTCCCTGACCCTTGCACGGGTTCCTGCTGCACTGCCAGAGAACGCATCCGCCCTTGCACGGGCGCCAGACGCGCGCGACGCACCTGCCCGCGGCGAGCGGCGCAAGGTCCAGGAGCCAGGCCGGCGAAGTGCCCTCCTCGCTCACGTGAGGGTCATCCAGAGCCACGTTCACCTCCACGTCCCCTGCCCTCACTGTCTGCCCTGCGAGGCGCTCCTCCTCTTCCTTCCGCAGCCGCTCCTGCTGCAACCGCTCCTGGTCCCTTCTCGCCGTCCCGCGAGTCCGCGGCCCTGGCCCCTCGGGAGCTGGCCTCTTGGGTCCGCCGCCGAGCAGCCGACCCGCACCCCCGCCCGCGCCCCCCTCGCGGTCGCCGCCCGCGCCACCGTCGCCCGGCCCCTGCGCACCAGAGCCGGACCCCGACGCTGGTCCACCGCCCGCACCGCTGCCCGAAGAGGACCCGCCGCCGCCGCCGCCGCCGCCCCCGGAAGAGTCGTCGCCGCCGGCCCCTCCTCCCACCACCTCATCCCCGCACCCCGCCAGCCGCAGCCATTCGCGGCATGTCCGGTCCAACCAGATGCGCACGAATTCCTGCGAATACTTCTTCGCCACCCTTGCAACACCCCGCGCGAGTTCCGCTTCCTTGAAATCGGGCTGCCCGCGCCGATCGGCGAACGCGTCCGGCCAAACACCGCCGTGACGGGCACGGAACTGGTTGAGGGCAATCAGAACGCCCTTGTCCGTCTCTGCAGCCGCGGCGCCCTTCTCCACCGCGGCGAGCAACGCGGGATCCCTCTCGAGCGCGGCGAGCAGGCGCTGCTGGTCCAGGTCCCAGTGCCCCGCGGCGAGGTTCCACGTGAAGCCCACGCCCGCCCGCTCCTGGCGCACGAAAGTCGCGACCTGCCGCGCCGCCTGAGGCTTCAGCATGAGGAGCTGCTGCCACACGGGCCACTCGGGGATCGCCTGCGGCTTCAGGTCCGCCAAATACACGGGCGGGACAGCACAGGAGATCTCCCGCGCGCACTCGGCGGCCTCCACCCGGTACATGATGTCGCGGTCGCCCTCGAGCTGCTGCAAGCGCGCGGCCAGGGCGCCACCCATACGAGCGACGCCGCCGCGCGCGCGGCACCAGGCCCGCAACAGCCAGGGCTCCGCGGACACGTCGCCCGGCTCGCCCGCATAGTAGCCGCGCCGCCCCCGGGGGAACGCGTCGGCGGCGAAGCCCGACTCCACGGCCTCAGAGAAGAACGCGCCGCCATGGCCAGCCCACGATCTCGGGATACCGAAGACGCGCGGCCACGGCGACAGCCTGCTCCCGTCGGGCCCCGCGCGCTGGTACCAGGGCTCCAGGGCGCGTCGCTGGTCGAGCTGCACGCTCGCTTCGCAAGTGTCCTGGCGGAAGCACTCGTCCTCCAGCAGGAGGCGACGGAACACAGCGAATCCGTTCTCCCCCCTCGCCGCGCACTGGGCCGCCCGCGCGCGCTCCCTGGCGCGGGCGCGCTCCGCCTCCACCGCCTCGCGCTTCACCGCCTGGCTAGGCAGCTTCTTCGGCGCGAAATGCAACCTCTTACACCAACCATCAACCTCTCCGTCGGTCAGCTCCCGCGCGCCCTCGAAATCCTGCTGGCACTTGTAGCACAGGAAATCGGAGGCCAGGCGCAGGAGCACGCCGCCGTGCACTGGGGCGCCAGCAGCGCCGTCCCGCCGCGCCTGCTCTGCGTACCGCGCCTGCCGCGTCGCCTCGCGCACCTCACCCGGCCTCCAGACCTCTCCCTCGGCGGCGTCCAGCGACGGCAGCAGCGGCGCGCGGACCGGCCCGGGCTTGCCGTCGTCGCGGAGCGGCGCGCGCCAGCGCAGCGGCTCGGGGCGGCAGCAGACCCAGACCTCGCGCTCCACGCCCTCCTGCTCGAGCCGTTGGAGCAGGCGCTGCCACTGCTCCCAAGGCTCCCGCACGTCCGACTTGGGCACGGGCGTGCGGCGCAGCAGCTCGGGGTCGGCCTGGCGCAGGCGCCGGATCGCCTGCGACCGCGCCACGTTGCCCTGCGCCGTGGCCGCGTCGAGCCCCAGGGCGACGTCCCGCAGCCGCTCCAGCTCCGCCACCTGCCGCTGCAGCTCCGCGTCCAGGGCCTCCCCCGCGAAGAACCTGGGCGCGACGGGCACCGACGACAGCATGCAGGTCGCCATCACGTACCGCACGAAATCCTTGTGCTCCTCGCCGATGCCCGTGGGCAGCTCCTCCTCGTCCGCCATGCCCTGCGGCTCTTCCCCCGCGTCCGCCATCACTGCGTCTCCCTCCTCCTGCTCCCTCCGCTCCTCGTCGCCCCTCTCCTGCTCCTGCTCTTCCTGCTCCTGCTCCTCCTCTTCCTGCTCCTCTTTCTCCTGCTCCTGTTCTTCCTCCTCCTCACCCTCCTCCCCGAGCGCCTCCCGGCGCCGCTCTTCGGCCGCCGGGGCAGCCATGGCTTCGCGGACCCGCCTGTCTTTGGCCAGGGCAGCGAAGACGTCGAGCCCGAGCGGGGCGCCCTGCAGCGCGTCCACGCACGACAACAGGGCGCCCACGAGCGCGGACTTCACCCGCCGAGCGAGCGCCCTGTCTGCCCTCTGGAACCTAGCGAACATATCCGGCGTGACCTCCGCGCGCCGCTCCTCCGCGAGGCAGTCAGCCGGGTCCTCCTCCCCCTCCTGCTCTTCCTCCTCCTCGCAGGCCTCCTCCTCCTCCGCCGCGCGCTGCAGCAGCTCCTGCCGCCGCGCCTCGAGCGCCCGCGCCCCCGCCCCCCTACGCTCGGCATCGCGGCGCGCGGCGGCCGCCTGCGCGCACGCAGCGCGTCGAAGGTGTCGGTCGCGTTAAACGACGCCTCGCGGCCCCCACGCTCGCGATTCGCGATGAACTTGGCCAGCTTGCGCTCCTCGTCATCCTCGGCCCTCTCCACGGGCATCCCCTGGTTCTTCTCGCACCACGCCTCGAGCGCCTGGGCCTGGATGAGATCCGCGCCCAGCGCCGCCTCCAGCTGCGCGCGCCAGCCCTCGTCGAGGCCCTCGACGCCGCGCGCTCGGACGTTCCCCACCCAACGCGCGAGCAGGTGCTCCCGCGGATCGTCGTCGCGACCGAAGCGCTGCGGCCCTCGCCCGTGCCTCTCCACGAACGCCTTCACCTCGAGCACGCGCTCCTGCGCCGTCCGCCGCTGCCACGCACGCCTGTCCACCAAACGATCGAACCTCTCCTTGTTGTCATCAGCCAGCTCGTTTTGGCCAGTGCAGACATTGTTGATCCAACGCGCGAGCTTTGCCTCCTCCTCGTCTTCTGGCTCTCGCTTCGGCAGCTCGTCGAGCACCTCCACGTGCTCCCCGATGCGGTCCAGCATCGCGCGGGCGCGCGCACGCCTCTCCTCCCGCCGGTCCACGAGCCCGTCGAACCGCGCGCGCTGCTCGGGGGTCAGCGCCACCTCCCCAAAACTCACGTGACGAACCCATTTTCCGAGCGCGGACTCACGCTGGTGCGGCAAACGGCCGTGCTCCTCCACGTGCCTCGCCAGCTCGCCCAGCATCTCCTCCGAGTGGTCCCGCGATCGCGCCTCCACGCCAGCATGCTGGACACCGCTCATGTCGATGCCCAGGTGCGCCGCGAGCGCAGCCCTGTGCGCATCGGCCTCCAATCGCACCCGCTTCTGTTGCTGAACATTCCATTGCCGCGAGGATGGCGCGTCTTCGTCGCCCTCCGCCCGCAATCGCGTTGCCAGCTCATGCAACTGATTGCGAGTCATGCGCGCCAACACCTCCGCGTCCACACCGTCGCGCGCGCCCCCGCGCGCGCCCTGCGCCCCTGCGGCACCCTGCTCCACGCGGCGCTTCGGCGCCCCGGCCCTCAGCGCGCCACGCCCCGCACCCGCTCGCGGCGACCGCGACACCGAGCTCGAACGCCCGCGAGCGACGACGCGACACCACGGCGCGCTCTCGGCTTCCCCCCACTCTACATCTCCAGAACCCACCCACTCCTCCACCGCGCACACGTGGCCGCCGTCGAGCCACAGCAGAGCACCAGCACAGAAGCCCGCCGCGTCCCCCAGCGCCCACGCCACACGCCTTCCTTCCTGCGCTTCGAACGCTTCCGCAGATTCCGCAGAGAACACGCGCAAGTGCAGGAAGCGGGAGCGCAAGTACAGATTCCAGCGCTGCAACAGCGACCCACAAGCGCCCGAACCCTCGTGGTTCTTACACGCGCGACCGAAATGCCGCGCGGCGTCGCCCCCCACGAGATCAGCCACTGCGCTCTGCAGGCACTTCCCACGTCACTCGACGGGAGAACTGGCGCGCGCGCAGCGGTTCCCCCGCCCGCGCCCGCCGCGCGGCCGTGGGCGCGGTGGGCGCGCGGCACCGAACGCACTCGCAGACATGGGCACGGCGCCGTCCTGCGTCGCTCCGCTGAGCCCCGCCGGACACGCTCCGAGAGCGATCATGGCGCAGCCAGCGCACACGGCCAGGTCCCCGACGAAGCCCTTGGACTCCTGCGCAGTCGGGCACTTCGCCCCGCCGACGCCCACGCCCGGCGAGAAACGGCACGCACAGACGCGGCGGCGGCCACACGTCCGCGCCGAGAGCCCGTAGAGCACGCAGCAGAACCACCTGGCAGTAACGACCGCCGCTGCACGATCGGCAAGCTCGGGCGCGTCCGGGAGCTCCCGCGCAAACACATCCTGGTGCCGCCACCAGCGCGCCACCGCGATCTTCCTCGTCATCACCACTCTGCTGTCTGGCTGTGGTGGGCACACGCCGAGAGCAACGAGAACGCAGGCAGCGCGCAAGGCCGCATCGCCCACGGTTCACGACGACGCGTCGAGCGCAGCCGCGACGGCGGTGCGAGGCGCGCGCCCCCGCGGCTCACTCGGGTCGGCGGCACGGGCCGCGCGCGCAGCGAGGAACTGCTCCAATCGCTCGCTCTTGCAAGCCGCCCCCCGCGCGCGGCCAGACGAGACCCGCTCTGGCGCGGGGGTGCGCTGGCGGCCGCTTGGCGCTGCGGCGCGGGCGTCGGGGCGTGTCGTCGCCGTCGTTTTCGTCGTCGCTCCCGCTGTGCTCTGGCTCCCTTTCTTTCTGCTTGTCTCCTCTGCTGTTATTCTCTCCCTTTCCCGTGTCTCCTTTTTTGTTGCTCCGTTTCTGTCCTCCTCTGCTGCTTTCTCTGTTTCTGTTCGTTTTCTCTGTCTAGTTTTTTTGCCTCTGTGCTTTCCTCCTGTATTTTTCCCTCTCTGGCTTCTTGCCCCCCTTCCTCTCAGTCTCTTCTGTTTGTTTTCTGCCCCCCTCGAACAGTTTAACGACCTGCTCAGGTCGGGGCTCCCTTTCCCACTCGAGCAGTTTAACGACCTGCTCAGGTCGTGCTCGGGTCAGAGCTTGTCTGCCCGGAACGTGGGCGCAGCAATGCCGGTTCCTCGCCCCAGCGCGAGGCGTGCCCGCGTTCGTGCGAACGCTCTGAAGCTCTTCCGGGGGGCCCCGGGGATCTCCCTGGAAACTAGGCGCCGGCGGTAAACCGTCAACCTTGGTTACCGCCGGGAGACTCGTAGAGCTTCCTAGCTCGACTTAAGTTGAGAAAACCGACAGCACCTACCAACATTCCGACTTATAGTCAATATTTTTTGACCTCTGAATGCGACAGACGGACGCGTCTGATGTCTGCGAATCGACTTCTGTCATTACCAGCCCTGCAGCCCCCCTACAGCCCGAGTTAAGTGAAGAAAACCGACAGCAACTCTCAGGATGACTCGAACAATATTGTAGTTCCGCAGACCTAATTCTCGCAGCAGACTGAGTTCCGAGCTCTCGATTCGACAGGCGGACGCGACTGATGTCTTCGAATCGATTCCTGTGACCAGCAGCACTGTAGCCCCCCCTCAGCGCGAGTTGAGTGAAGGAAACCGAGAGCACTTCTCTAGATGACTCGACCAATACGAATAGTTTCGCGATTCTAGATCGGGCAGCAGACCGAGTTCAGAGCTCTCGATTCAACAGACAAACGCAATTCATGATTCTGAATCGGTTTCTATGAATATGAGCTCTGTAGCTGTCCTACAGCTCGAGTTAAGTACAGAAAACTGAGAGTTTCGTCAAGATAACTCGAATAATACGAATAGGTTTGCGGACCTAGCTCGGCTAACAGATCGAGTTCAGACCTCTGGATTCAACAGACGAACGCGCCTAACTATTCTACATCGATTAGCTGTGTTTACCAACTCTGTGGTTGTCCTAAAGCTCGAGTTATGTTCAGAAAACCGTCAACGCGTATCAAGATGACGCGAAACGGCCGATCCCGCCACAGTGCTTTTCGATAGTAATATTCACCCGATCGAGCTGAGATCAAGATGGCGAAAGGGAATGAGATCGAATATCACGGAAAAAAATACTAGAGCTCTAACGAATGTTCAAATTTCGAGAACAAAATTTTCAACTGACCACAAGTCAGCAAAAGTTCCGTCGAGATTTTTCGAGCCAACTAGCTCTCCAGCGCGCCGGAATTACTGGGCGCCGGCGGTAAACCGTCAACCTTGGTTACCGCCGGGAAACTCGTAGAGCTTCCTAGCTCGACTTAAGTTGAGAAAACCGACAGCACCTAGCAACATTCCGACTCATAGTGAATATTTTTTTACCTCTGAATGCGACAGGCGGACGCGTCTGATGTCTGCGAATTGATTCCTGTGATTACCAGCCCTGCAGCCCCCCTACAGCCCGAGTTAAGTGCAGAAAACCGACAGCAACTCTCAGGATGACTCGAACAATACAATGTTTCGCAGACCTAATTCGGGCAGCAGACCGAGTCCAGAGCTCTCGATTCGAGAGGCGGACGCGCCTGATGTCTTCAAATCGATTCCTGTGACCACCAGCACTGTAGCCCCCCTCAGCGCGAGTTGAGTGAAGAAAACCGAGAGCACTTCTCAAGATGACTCGACCAATACGAAAAGTTTCGTGATTCTAGATCGGGCAGCAGACCGAGTTCAGAGCTCTGGATTCGACAGACAAACGCAACTGATCATTCTGAATCGGTTCCTGTATATATCAGCCCTGTAGCTGTCATACAGCTCGAGTTAAGTACAGAAAACGGAGAGTTCCTGTCAAGATGACTCGAATAATACGAATAGGTTTGCAGACCTAGCTTGGCTGACAGGGCGAGTTCAGACCTCTGGATTCAACGGGTGAGCGCGCCTAATCATTCTACATCGATTAGCTGTGCTTACCAGCTCTGTAGCTGTCCTAATGCTCGAGTTATGCTCAGAAAACCGTCAGCGCGTATCAAGATGACTCAAAACGGCCGATCCCGCCACAGGGCTTTTCGATAGTAATATTCACCCGATCGAGCTGAGATCAAGATGGCGAGCGGGAATAAGATCGAATATCACAGAAAAAATACTAGAGCTCTAACGAATGTTCAAATTTTGAGAACAAAATTTTCAACCGACCAAAAGTCAGCAAAAGTTCCGTCGAGATTTTTCTTGCCAACTAGCTCTCCAGCGCGCCGGAACTGGAACCGGCGGTAAACCGTCAACCAGATTACCGCCGGGGCCCTCGTAGAGCTCTTTTCTCGCAAGGCGCTGCTCGGCAAACATGCAGGCAGAGTCCGGAAGAAGACCCCAAAAAACTCGAAAATACACGTTTTTTATGTTTGTATCAAAGCACGGTTCCGCCAAGTGTTTTGATAGTAATACTGCAGCTACAGACCTCAGGATTCACTAGCGAACGCGAAATAACCCACTACAGGTGCGAAAAATACCAGATTTCAAAACGAATGTTCAAATCTCTCACGAAGTTCGTCCAACCGACCCAAAGTTCGCACATTGTCCGTCGGGGCCGGGTCGGCCAACTAGCTGCACCCCGCGCCCGAATTCCTCTAGCTCATCGATGCCGAAGAGCTCTACGAGGTACTGGGCGCCGGCGGTAAACCGTCAACCTTGGTTACCGCCGGGAGACTCATAGAGCTTCCTAGCTCGACTTAAATTGAGAAAACCGACAGCACCTACCAACATTCCGACTTATAGTGAATATTTTTTGACCTCTGAATGCGACAGGCGGGCGCGTTTGATGTCTGCGAATCGACTTCTGTCATTACCAGCCCTGCAGCCCCCCTACAGCCCGAGATAAGTGCAGAAAACCGACAGCACCTCTCAGGATGACTCGAACAATAGAGTAGTTTCGCAGACCTAATTCGGGCAGCAGACCGAGTTACGAGCTCTGGGTTCGACAGGCGGACGCGCCTGATGTCTTCGAATCGATTTATGTGACCACCAGCACTGTGGCCCCTCTCAGCGCGAGTTGAGTGAAGAAAACCGAGAGCACTTCTCAGGATGACTCGACCAATACGAATAGTTTCGCAATTCTAGATCGGGCAGCAGACCGAGTTCAGAGCTCTGGATTCGACAGACAAACGCAACTGATGATTCTGAATCGCTTTCTGTAAATATCATCCCTGTAGCTGTCCTACAGCTCGAGTTAAGTACAGAAAACCGAGAGTTCCTGTCGAGATGACTCGAATAATACGAATAGGTTTGCGGACCTAGCTCGGCAAACAGACCGATTTCAGACCTCTGGATTCAACAGGCGAACGCGCCTAATCATTCTACATCGAATAGCTGTGCTTACCAGCTCTGTAGCTGTCCTAAAGCTCGAGTTATCTTCAGAAAACCGTCAGCGCGTGTCAAGATGACTCAAAACGGACGATCCCGCCACCGTGCTTTTCGATAGTAATATTCACCCGATCGAGCTGGGATCAAGACGAGCGGGAATAAGATCGAATATCACGGGAAAAAATACTAGAGCTCTAACGAATGGTCAAGTTTCGAGAACAAAATTTTCAACCGACCAAAAGTCACCAAAAGTTCCGTCGAGATTTTTCTTGCCAACTAGCTCTCCAGCGCGCCGGAATTACTCTTAAGCTTCCAGCAACTAGCTTAGGGAAGCTCTACGAGTCATTACTCTTAAGCTTCCAGCAACTAGCTTAGGGAAGCTCTACGAGTCACTTTTAGCTTCCAGCAATAACTTGCACAGGGAAGCTCTACGAGTTACTCTTCTGAAGCTCTTGTGAAGGGCTGCCAGCGACGCTGCCGCGCGTGCCTGCACGCGTGCGGGCACGCCTGAACGGGTGCCGGAAGCGCCCCCGGACCCGCTGCCGGCTCAGGCAAGTCGCTGCGAGGATCCTGGAGCGGCGGAGGTGGGCGTCTTCCCGTCACCACTCAACCCCGGCTTCTTCTCTGAAACCCTCAGCTCTCCAAGGAGCTATCCGGGAAGTTGTCACTGGGCGCCGGCGGTAAACCGTCAACCTTGGTTACCGCCGGGAGACTCGTAGAGCTTCCTTGCTTTTACTGTAGCCTCCCCCCGCCCGAGTCGAGTGCAGAAACCGAGTACAGAAGACGACTCGAACAATACGAATAGTTTCGCGTTTCTAGATCGGGCAGCAAACCGAGTTCAGAGCTCTGGATTCAAGAGACAAATGGGACTGATGATTCTGAATCGGTTTCTGTAAGTAACAGCTCTGTAGCTGTCCTACAGCTCGAGTTAAGTACAGAAAACCGAGAGCGTCTATCAAGATGACTCGAATAATACGAATAGTTTTGCGGACCTAGCTCGTCTAGCAGACCGAGTTCAGACCTCTGGATTCAACAGGCGAACGCGCCTGGTCATTCTCAATCGATTAGCTGTGCTCACCAGCTCTGTAGCTGTCCTGAACTCGAGTTATGTTCAGAGAACCGTCATCGCGTGTCAAGATGACTCGAAACGGCCGATCCCGCCACAGGGTATTTGGCAGTAAGAGGTACCCGATCGAGCTGAGATCAAGATGGCGAGCGGGAATAAGATCGAATTTCACAGGAAAAAAATAGAGCTCTAACGAATGTTCAAATTTCGAAAAAAAATTCAACCGACCAAAAGTCAGCAAAAGTTCCGTCGAGATTTTTCTTGCCAACTAGCTCTCCAGCGCGCCGGAATTACTCTTAAGCTTCCAGCAACTTAGGGAAGCTCTACGAGTCACATTGTCCGCCTCGGCCGGGTGGGCCAACTAGCTCCACCCCGCGCCGGAATTCCTCTAGCTCATCGATGCCGAAGAGCTCTACGAGGTATTCCTCTAGCTCATCGACTGGCGCCGGCGGTGAACCGTCAACCTGGTCACCACCGGGAACCTCGTAGAGCTCCTAACACGCGTAAGAGCGCTCAGTATCAAAAGAGAGGCCTTCTGGAAGCATTTCTCGGAAAAGAGGAAACATGATTTTTTTCATGCCGACATAAAGTTGGTTCCGCCAAGTGTTTTGATAGTAAAAGTGCATCTAGGGAGCTCATATTAAGACACTGAGGCCCTCATAGTCGTCTACAGGTGCGAAAAACCTGCTTTCTCACAAAATAAATGGTCAAATATCTTTCAAAAAAAATCAAAAAACCTCCGTCTCGGCCGGGTGGGCCAACTGGGCGCCGGCGGTAAACCGTCAACCTTTGTTACCGCCGGGGACTCGTAGAGCTTCCTGACAACATATAATGTAGAAAAAAACACAGAAAAAATAGTTTTCCAGCCTAAGCAATTTTACGTGCGAAAATCGACAGCACCTCTCAAGATGACTCGAATAATACGAATAGTTTGGCAAACCTAACTCGAGTGTCAGACCGAGTTCAGACCTCTGCATGCGACAGGTGGACGCGTCTGATGTCTGCGAATCGAATTCTGCGATTACCAGCCCAACAGCCCCCCCTACAGCCCGAGTTAAGTGCAGGAAACCGACAGCACCTGTCAGGATGACTCGAACAATGCGAATATTTTCGCAGACCTAGTTCGGGCAGCAGACAGAGTTCGAAGCTCTGGATTCGAAAGGCGGACGCGCCTGATGTCTCCGAATCGATTCTAGTGATTACCAGCCATGCAGCTGCCCTACAGCCCGAGTTAAGTGCAGAGAACCAACAGCATCTCTCAAGATAACTCGAACAATACAAATAGTTTTTACGATTCTAGATCGGGCAGCAGACCGAGTTCAGAGCTCTGGAGTCAACAGAGAAGGGCCACTGATGATTCTGAATCAGATCAGAAAACCCAGAGCGTCTCTCAAGATAACTCGAATTATACGAATAGGTTTGCGAACCTAGCTCGGCTAGCAGACCGAGTTCAGACCTCTGGGTTCAACAGGCGAACGCGCCTGATTATTCTGAATCGATTAGCTGTGCTTACCAGCTCTGTACCTGTCCTGAAGCTCGAGTTATCTTGAGAAAACCGTCACCGCGTGACAAGCTGACCCGAAACGGGCGATCCCGCCGCAGTGCTTTTTGGCAGTAAAAGGTACCCGATCGAGCTCAGATCAAGATGGCGAGCGGGGATAAGATCGAATATCACGGGAAAAAATACTAGAGCTCTAACGAATGGTTGAATTTCGGGATTCGAATTTTCAACCGACCAAAAGTCATCAAAATGTCCGTCGAGATTTTTCTTGCCAACTAGCTCTCCAGCGCCCCGGAATTACTGGGCGCCGGCGGTAAACCGTCAAACTTTGTTACCGCCGGGGGACTCGTAGAGCTTTCTGACAACATATAATGTATAAAAAACTCAAAAAAAAATTCAGCCCAAGCAGTTTCAAACCTCTCGGATGCAACAGCCGAACGCCCCCGATGCTTCTGGATTCTCTTCTGCACGAGCTCTGTAGCTCTCCTACAGCCCGAGTTACGTGCGAAAATCGACAGCACCTCTCAAGATGACTCGAATAATACGAATAGTTTGGCAAACCTAGCTCGAGTGTCAGACCGAGTTCAGACCTCTGCATGCGACAGGTGGACGCATCTGATGTCTGCGAATCGACTCCTGTGATTACCAGCCCAACAGCCCCCCTACAGCCCGAGTTAAGTGCAGGAAACCGACAGCACCTGTCAGGATGACTCGAACAATGCGAATATTTTCGCAGACCTAGTTCGGGCAGCAGACAGAGTTCGAAGCTCTGGATTCGAAAGGCGGACGCGCCTGATGTCTCCGAATCGATTCTAGTTATTACCAGCCATGCAGCTGCCCTACAGCCCGAGTTAAGTGCAGAGAACCAACAGCATCTCTTAGGATAACTCGAACAATACGAATAGTTTTTGCGAGTCTAGATCGGGCAGCAGACCGAGTTCAGAGCTCAAAAGTCAACAGACAAGGGCCACTGATGATTCTGAATCAGATTCTGTACGTATCAGCTCTGCACTGTCCTTTAGCTCGAGTTAAGTACAGAAAACCCAGAGCGACTCTCAAGATAACTCGAATAATACGAATAGGTTTGCGAACCTAGCTCGGCTAGCAGACCGAGTTCAGACCTCTGGGTTCAACAGGCGAACGCGCCTGATTATTCTGAATCGATTAGTTGGATTAACCAGCTCTGTACCTGTCCTGAAGCTCGAGTTATCTTGAGAAACCGTCACTGCGTGACAAGCTGACCCGAGACTAGCGATCCCGCCGCAGTGCTTTTTGGCAGTAAAAGGTACCCGATCGAGCTGAGATCAAGATGGCGAGCGGGAATAAGATCGAATATCACAGGAAAAAATACTAGAGCTCTAACGAATGGTTGAATTTCGAGAACCGAATTTTCCAAAAGTCATGAAAATGTCCGTCGAGATTTTTCTTGCCAACTAGCTCTCCGGCGCCCCGGAATTACTCTTAAGCTTCCAGCAATGACTGGGCGTCGGCGGTGAACCGTCAACCTTTGTTACCACCGGGGACTCGTAGAGCTTTCTGACAACATATGATGTAGAAAAAATTGCAAAGAAAAAATAGTTTTTCAGCCTAAGCAATTTCAAACCTCTCGGATGCAACAGCCGAACGCCCCCGATGCTTCTGGATTCTCTTCTGTACGAGCTCTGTAGCTCTCCTACAGCCCGAGTTACGTGCGCAAATCGACAGCACCTCTCAGATGACTCGAACAATACGAATAGTTTGGCAAACCTAGCTCGAGTGTCAGACCGAGTTTAGACCTCTGCATGCGACAAATCGACGCGTCTGATGTCTGCAAATCGACTTCTGTGATTACCAGCCCAACAGCCCACGAAGTTTTCCGGTGTGTGTTCTCTTTGCTCTCCGGGTTTTGGACGCTACAAAAATTGGGTGGTTTTGCGATTTTTTAAAAGATATTTAACAATTTATTTTAAGAGAGCAGATTTTTACTCCGAGCATTGACATACCGTAGAGCTCTTCGGCAAAGAGCTAAGAGGAATTCGGGCGCAGGGCGAAGCTAGTTGGCGGCGAAACGAGAGAATGTGGTAACCTGGGGTCGGTGTTTTTCATTTTATGCAAAAGTTTGAAGTTCGTTTTCAGAAATGAGATTTTTATTCTCTCGCTTTGGAAGTTTCCCTCACGTGTTCGGAGGAGCGCTGTGTAAGAAGAGAGCTCTAGCCCGACGGTAACTTGGTTGACGGCACACCGCCGGTCCCCAGTATTAATTTTGTTCCCTGAGCAGCTCAGCCTTCTAGAACCATTTTTAGTACCAGTTTACTTAGAGGAACCGACTTCAGGTTACCTCCGAAAAATATTAACTTCAAGTTCTTGTAGAGAAGCCCCGAGTGATATCCCTTTGATTATGAGCTCTCTTACGGATGCAAGGAGCTCTACGAGGTTTCCGGCGGTGACCAGATTGACGGTTCACCGCCGGCGCCAGTTCCGGGGCGCTGCAGAGCTAGTTCGCAAGAAAAATCTCGACAGACATTTTGATGACTTTTGATCGGTTGAAAATTCGAATCCCGAAATTCAACCATGAGCGCCCAAAACCCCGATAGCGAAGGGAACACACGCCAGATAACTGGGTGCCGGCGGTAAACCGTCAACCAGGTTACCGCCGGGCACATCGTAGAGCTCTTTTCTTGCACAGGGCTCCAGAAAAAAATCAACAGCAGGTGGGCCATATCTTGCTACAGGGGATAGAATTCTCAGTTCTAAAAATAAACTTCAAAATTTTGCATAACTGGGCGCCGGCGGTAAACCGTCAACCTTTGTTACCGCCGGGGGACTCGTAGAGCTTCCTGACAACATATAATGTCGAAAAAAATTGCAGAGATCGAAAAGTTTTTCAGCCCAACTCGAGTATCAGACCGAGTTCAGACCTCTGAATGCGACAGACGGACGCGTCTGACGTCTCCGAATCGATTCCTGTGATTACCCGCCCTGCAGCCTCCCTACAGCCCAGTTAAGTGCAGAACGCCGACAGTAGCTCTCAAGATGACTGGAAGAATACGAACAGTTTCGTGATTCTGGATCGCGCAGCAGACCGAGTTCAGAGCTCTGGATTCGACAGACAAACGCGACTGATGATTCTGAATCGGTTTCTGTAACTATCAGCCCTGTAGCTGTCCTATAGCTCGAGTTAAGTACAGGAAACCGAGAGCGCCTATCAAGATGATTCGAATAATACGAATAGGTTTGCGGACCTGGCTCGGCTAGCAGACCGAGTTCAGACCTCTGGTTGGAACAGCCGAACGCGCCTGATGATTCTGAGCCGATCAGGCGTGCTTACCAGCTCTGTAGCTGTCCTATATCTCGAGTTTAGTTCAGAATACCGACAGTGCGAATCAAGATGACTTGAATAATACGAATAGGTTTGCGGACCTAGCTCGGATAGCAAACCGAGTTCAGAGCTCTGGATTCAAGAGGCGAACGCACTAAATCATTCTACATCGATTAGCTGTGCTTACCAGCTCTGCAGCTGTCCTATTGCTCGAGTTAAGTACAAAATACCGACAACGCGTATCAAGATGACTCGAAACGGCCGATCCCGCCAGTGTGCTTTTTGGCAGTAAAAGATACCCGATCGAGCTGAGATCAAGATGACAAGCGGGAATGGGATAGTGAAGCTCTACGAGCCACAGTTTCGCAATCCAGTGCGAGTATCAGACCGGGTGCAGACCTCTCAATGCGATAGGCGGACGCGTCTGATGTCTGCGAACCGACGCATGTGACTACCAGCCCTGCAGCCCTCCTACAGCCCGACCTAAGTGCAGAAAACCGACAGCATCACTCAGGATGACTCGACTATTTTTTAGTTTCGCGGACCTATTTCGAGCAGCAGACCAAGTTCTGAGGTTTGCAGACCTAGCTCGGCTAGCAGACCGAGTTCAGACCTCTGGATGCAACAGTCGAACGCGCCTGATGATTCTGAATGCGATAGATGTGCTGACCAGCTCTGTAGCTGCCCTACAGCTCGAGTTAAGTAGAAAACTGGGCGCCGGCGGTAAACCGCCAACCTTGGTTACCGCCGGGGAACTCGTAGAGCTTCCAAGCTCGACTTAAGTTGAGAAAACCGACAGCACCTACCAACATTCAGACTCATAGTGAATATTTTTTGACCTCTGAATGCGACAAGCGGACGTGTCTGCGAATCGACCTCTGTCATTACCAGCCCCGCAGCCCCCCTACAGCCCGAGGTCAGTGCAGAAAACCGACAGCATCTCTCAGGATGACTCGAACAAAACAATAGTTTCGCTAACCTAGTTTGGGCAGCAGACCGATTTCCGAGCTCTGGATTCGACAGGCGGACGCGCATGATCTCTTTAAATCGATTCATATCACAACCATCAATGTAGCCCCCTGTCAGCGCAAGTTGAGTGAAGAAAACCAAGAGCACTTCTCAAGATGACTCGACCAATACAAATAATTTCACAATTCTAGATCGGGCAGAAGACCGAGTTCAGAGCTCTGGATTCGACAGACGAACGCAACTGACGATTCTGAATCAGTTTCTGTAAATATCAGCTGTGTAGCTGTCTTACAGCTCGAGTTACGCAGAAAACCGAGAGTTTCTGTCAAGATGACTCAAATAATACGAATAGGTTTGCGGACCTAGCTCGGCTCACAGACCGAGTTAAGACCGCTAGATTCAACAGGCGAACGCGCCTAAGCATTCAGGATGCGATAGGTGTGCTCACCAGCTCTGTAGCTGTCTAACAGCTCGAGTTGAGTACAAAATACTGACAGTTTCTGTCAAATACGAATAGGTTAGCGGACCTAGCTCGGCGCACAGATCGAATTCAGACCTCTGGATTCAACAGGCGACGCGCGTGATGATTCTGAGTGCGATAGCTGTGCTTACCAGCTCTATAGCTGCCCTACAGCTTGAGCTAAGTACAAAATACCGACAGCGCGTATCAAAATGACTCGAAACGGCCGTTCCCGCCTGCCTGCTTTTTAGCCTTTAAAGTTACCCGATCGAGCTGAGATCAAGATGGCAAGCGGGAATAAGATCGAATATCATGGAAAAAAATACTAGAGCTCTAACGAATGGTCAAATTTCGAGAACAAAATTTTCAACCGACCAAAAGTCAGCAAAAGTTCCCTCGAGATTTTCGTGCCAACTAGCTCTCCAGTGCGCCGCAATTACTCTCAAGCTTCCAGCAACTAGCTTAGGGAAGCTACAGCTCGAGTTAAGTAGAAAATACCGGCAAAGCCGAAGAGCGAAGACACCCTCGAGAACGGGAAACTGGGCGCCGGCGGTAAACCGTCAACCTTTGTTACCGCCGGGGGACTCGTAGAGCTTCCTGACAACACATAATGTCAAAAAAAATTGCAGAGAACGAATAATTTTTCAGCCCAACTCAAGTATCAGACCGAGTTCGGACCTCTGAATGCGACAGACAGACGCGTTTCATGTCTCCGAATCGATTCATGTGATTAACCGCCCTGCAGCCCCCCTGCAGCCCGAGTTAGGTGCAGAACGGCGACAGTAGCTGTCAAGATGACTGGAAGAATACGAACAGTTTCGTGAGTCTGGATCGCGCAGCAGACCGAGTTCAGAGCTCTGGATTCAACAGGCGAACGCGCCTGATTATTCTGAGTGTGATAGGTGTGCTCACCAGCACTGTAGCTGGCCTGCAGCTCGAGTTAAGTAGAAAATACCGACAACGCGTATCAAGTTGACTCGAATAATACGAATAGGTTTGCGGACCTAGCTCGGCTTGCAGACCGAGTTCAGACCTATGGATTCAACAGGCGAGCGCGCCAGATGATTCTGCATGCGATGGGTGTGCCCACCAGCACTGTAGCTGCCCTACAGCTCGAGTTAAGTTGAAAATAACGACAACGCGTTCAAGTTGACTCGAATAATACGAATAGGTTTGCGGACCTAGCTCGGCTAGCAGACCGAGTTCAGGCCTCTGGGTTCAACAGGCGAACGCGCCTGATCATTCTGCATGCATTAGCTGTGCTTACCAGCTCTGTAGCTGCCCTAGAGCTCGAGTTATGTTCGAAAAACCGACAGCGCGTATCAAGATGACTCGAAACGGCCGTTCCCGCCCCCCTGCTTTTTGGCCTTCAAAGTTACCCGATCGAGCTGAGATCAAGATGGCGAGCGGGAATAAGATCGAATATCATGGGAAAAAATACTAGAGCTCTAACGAATGGTCAAATTTCGAGAACAAAATTTTCAACCGACCAAAAGTCAGCAAAAGGTCCGTCGAGATTTTCGTTGCCAACTAGCTCTCCAGCTCCCCGGAATTACTCTTAAGCTTCCAGCAGTAACTTGCTAAGGGAAGCTCTACGAGTTACTGGGCGCCGGCGGTAAACCGTCAACCTTTGTTACCGCCGGGGGACTCGTAGAGCTTCCTGACAACATATAATGTCGAAGAAAATTGTAGAGAACGAATAGTTTTTCAGCCCAACTCGAGCATCAGACCGAGGCGTCTGATGTCTCCGAATCGATTCCTCTGATTACCCGCCCTGCAGCCCCCCTACAGCCCGAGCTAAGTGCAGAACGCCGACAGTAGCTCTCAAGCTGACTGGAAGAATACGAACAGTTTCGTGATTCTAGATCGCGCAGCAGACCGAGTTCAGAGCTCTGGATTCAACAGGCGAACGCGCCTGATTATTCTGAGTGCGATAGGCGTGCTTACCAGCACTGTAGCTGCCCTACAGCTCGATTTAAGTAGAGAATACCGACAAAGCGTATCAAGTTGACACGAATAATACGAATAGGTTTGCGGACCTAGCTCGGCTAACAGACCGATTTCAGACCTATGAATTCAACAGGCGAACGCGCCTGATTATTCTGAGTGCCATAGGTGTGCTTACCAGCACTGTAGCTGCCCTACAGCGCGAGTTAAGTAGAAAATACCGACAACGCGTATCAAGTGGACTCGAATAATGCGAATAGGTTTGCGGACCTAGCTCGCCTAGCAGACCGAGTTCAGACCTATCGATTCAACAGGCGAACGCGCCTGATTATTCTGAGTGCGATAGGTGTGCTTACCAGCACTGTAGCTGCCCTACAGCTCGAGTTAAGTAGAAAATGCCGACAACGCGTATCAAGCTCACTCGAATAATACGAATAGGTTTGCGGACCTAGCTCGCCTAGCAGACCGAGTTCAGACCTATCAATTCAACAGACGACCGCGCCTGATCATTCTGCGAGCGATAGGCGTGCTTACCAGCACTGTAGCTGCCCTACAGCTCGAGTTAAGTAGAAAATACCGACAACGCGTATCAAGTTGACTCGAATAATACGAATAGGTTTCCGGACCTAGCTCGGCTGCCAGACCGAGTTCAGACCTCTGGATTCAACAGGCGAACGCGTCTGCTGATTCTGAGTGCGATAGCTGTGCTGGCCAGCTCTGTAGCTGCCCTACAGCTCGAGTTAAGTACAAAATACCGACAGCGCATATCAAAATGACTCGAAACGGCTGTTCCCGCCACCGTGCTTTTTGGCCTTCAAAGTTACCCGATCGAGCTGAGATCAAGATGGCGAGCGGGAATAAGATCGAATATCACGGGAAAAAATACTAGAGCTCTAACGAATGGTCAAATTTTGAGAACAAAATTTTCAACTGAGCAAAAGTTGTCAAAAGTTCAGTTCTTTTTTTTCGAGCCAACTGGAACCAGCGGTAAACCGTCAACCAGATTACCGCCGGGGCTTTCGTAGAGCTCTTTTCTCGGCTCGCTACATATACAGGTAGTCTCTGGAAGAAAATCCCAGAAAACTCGAAAAAACACGTTTTTATGTTTTTATCCGGAGATGGTTTCGCCAAGTGTTTTGATAGTAATACTACACCTACAGACCTGAGAATTCATTCGCGAACGCAAAATAACTCACTACAGGTGCGAAACTTGGTAGCGTCCAAAACCCGGATAGCAAAGAGGCACTCACACAAACGAGCACACGCACATAAGCACGCACACACGAACACACACACACACATACAAACACATATACATACACAAGAACGCACACATACGCCAGCATGTTCCACACACACACGCACACACACACACACGCACACACTCACACACACACGGACACGCAACACATCCACGCGCAAAGGGCGACACACACGCGCAAACGCGCACACACGAACACACAGCACATCTCACATACACACAGGGACGCGCACACGCACACGGATCACACAAGCACATAGACACACGGGGGCACACACAAACACCCACACGCACACACGCACACACACACACACACACACTCGCGCACGCACAACCCACGCACACAGACGCACACGCAAGCATCCATGGAAACCTACGCACTGACGACCACACGATGACGCACGCACCGCAGCCAACTCGGCCCCCCCCCCCGCGCTCCCCTGCCGCTCCCACGCACCCCCGCCCTCCCCGCCGGCGCTCCGGAGGGGGGAGGCACCGCCCCATTTTGGGGCCGGCCCTCCCTCCGCTCCAACCACTCCGCCCTCGCGGAGCGCCAGAGGGAGGGGAGGGGGGAGGGGTGGGGGGCGCGCGGACGGCGGCAGCACCGCGCGCACGCACGCGCACACGCACATGCGCAGACGAACAACGAACAGGATGGCAAAGAGGATATCACACAAGCAAGCACACGCACACACACACAGACTAGCACACAAGAGCACACACGTACGCCAGCATGCTCCACACACATGCGCACATACACACATGCACACACACGCACACACACACGCAAAGGTCCACACACACACGCGCAAACGCGCACACGCAAACACACATATATACACAAGAACCCACACAGACACACAGACACATGCAGCCACACATGCAGCCTGACAGACACACAGACACATGCAGCCACAAATCTGACACACAGCTTGAGGAGCTTGAGGACATGCAGCCACACAGACACACAGACATAAACACACGCAAACGTTTACACACACACGCACACACACGCGCGAGCACCCAGACACGCACGCGCACACGCACACACGGTCGCGCACACACACACACACACACACACACACACACACATACGAGACACGCGCGAGCCCCCCCCACCACCACCACCACACACACACACACACACAAGCGCACACACAGACGCAATCGCGAACACCCGCGGCTAACCACGCACAGACGACAACGCGGTGACAGACCCATTCCCCGACTAAGCAGCGCACTCTACCCCCGCGCCCCCCAGCCGCCCCCAAGCGCCACCGCCCACCCCGCCGGCGCTCCGGAGGGGGGAGGCACCGCCCCATGTTGGGGCCGGCCCTCCCTCCACTCCAGCCACTCCGCCCTCGCGGAGCGCCGAAGAGATGGGGGGGGAGAAGGGGGAAGGGGGCGGCGGGGGTGCCAGCGCCGTGCTCGCACACAGACACACACACACACGCACACACAAGGATGCACGTTTCCTCAGGAAGCGCGCCGCGTCGCAGGCGCGAGCGCGGGTCTCAAGTGCACACGCGGACATACACGCGCACACTAAGACACACAGACACACATACACACACACACACGAATACACAAACGCACGCCCGCACACTCAATGAGGGACGCCCTGGCAAGCGGCCATGGAGGGGCGATCTCATCCCAACCTGTGTGGATCAGAGCGGGGTAGGTCTACGCCTGTCCTGTCTGTCACGCGGCCCCGTTCGCCCTCTTCGCGTCGCCTGCGCGCGGTCTCCGCCTCCCTCGCCTGCTGCGCCTTCTCGTGAGCCTCCACGTCCGGAATCCCGATTGTGGCGATGCGCGGGCGCGCTTGAGGGCGCGGCGGTTCGGTGGGCGCCGTGCCAGCGCCGGCGCCCACACGAACGACAACGCCAGCCACAATCCTCGTCGTCGCCCCGCCTCCACCGCCCACTGACGGGGCCGAAGCCCCACAGTGCGCGCCAGCATCCCCAGCACCCTCGGACGCGGCGGCCTCTCGCGCACCCTCGAAGCCGCCCTGGGCGAACACCTCTGGAGGCGCAGCCGCGGGCGAAGCCTCGGGCAGGGTCCCCGCCGCTGGAACCACCGGCGCAGAAACAGCGCCCGACGCACTGCGCGCCGCTCGCTCCTGGAACTCCTTCAACTTTGCCTCCGGGATTGCCCCGTCCACGCGCCCATGCCACCCCTTTGCCCCTTGCTGGCCGAAGTGCCTCTTGCAGAACACGCCGCATCCCTCCGCGGGGAAACTGCGGCACTGCGCACCCACTCCATCCCCCCAAGTACGAGCCAAACATTTCCTTTCATCGATCGTCTTCGGCGTAAAGCGATGCCACTCGCGGTCGGCAGGTGGCGCCCCCACGCCTGGCTCGACCGCGGCAGGAGCCGGGCCCGCGGACGGGACGCCCGAGGCCCTGCCAGCGTCGTCGTCCTCGCCGCCCGTGCTGCCCAGAGCAGGCGGGGACAGCCCGCGCTTCTTGCCCCTGCGCAACGGCGGCTGCGGCTGCCCCGAAGCGCCGGGGTCCCCGTCGCCAGCGCCAGGATCCCCGCCACCCGCCCGACGCCGCTTGCCCAGTGGCTCGCCACCCGACGCCTGCTGCCCGGCGGGCGCACTCGGCGGCGCAGACGGCGCGGCAGACGTGCTGGAAGCAGCGCCGCCGCCGCCATCGCCGCTCCCCGCAGACCCCGCCGCGCGCCCGCCTGCATGCCCGAGAGGCGCAGTCGGCGGAGCCGGCGGCGCACCAGACGGTCCCGCACCAGCGCTGCCGCCGGCGCCCCCCGCAGACCCCGCCGCCGCGCGCCCGCCGCCTCCGCCCCGCGGACCCGCCCTGCGCACATACGCAAACACATACGCGCCCATGTGCACCTGGTGGTTTCTGGCGATCTGCGCCCAAGTCTGGAGGTGGACAGTACTGTCGTCGAATTTGGCGTATTCGTTCACGCCCACGGATGCATACGCATAGTAGTGTCCGCTCGTCGCGCTTTCGCCCTGGTGCACCACGACCCCCGAGAAATCGTACTCGCACTCGGAATCCACAGGCCGCAGAATCTGAGGAAAGCGCACAGGGCGTCTGTCGTACCACTCGCCTATCACCCGCTGCACGATCACGAAGAGCACGGGCGGCGACCGCTCCCAGCGATTGCCTGTATATACCCTGATGCCTTGACAGACCCCGGCCGCCGCCCTCTGAGCATCATCGAGGTGAGCGTGCGCCGGACATCCTTGCCCTGGCTCACCGACATGCCTTAATTCCAGCCGGATCAACTCCTCCAGATCGCACGGCCCCCGGTAGTCGGGGCCGAGCAATTCGGAAGGCACCACCTTGAGAAACGTCTTAATTTCCCCCTTGTCCGAACTTGCTGTGCACGCGGCGCATCGCCTCCGCTGCCGAAACGCAATGCCGCAGACGTGCTGCTGGAGCACACTGCGCTGCCCGTGAGCCCCCCCTGCGGTGCAAACGGGGTGTTCGGCCGCGGTAACGGCATGGAGGGCGGCCAGGAAGAACTCTGACGCGTCGCATTGCTTCGGTCTCCCTTGCTGATCGAATTCTGCAAATTCTCGCTCACCAAAGAGCCCCTTGCGCGCGGCTATAGCGAGTGGCGCGACGGCGTCGACCCCCTGGACAGAGAGAGCCGCGGCCTGAGCTCCGAGCGCGCACGCCGCGCAAGAGTCTGCACCCAGAGGGCACCGGCCGTGCTCGTGGAGAAGCCGACGGAAGGGAGCCAGGCGCAGCAGCACCTGCGCGACTGAGCTCACGAAGCAAGTATTGCCGAGGTTTGCGATGCCCACGCCAGAGCCGCGGCCGCAGTGCCACTGCAGCTCCCTGGTGACCTCCTCCTGGGACACGCCGTAAGCTGCCATGCACAGATCCCGGTCCAGCGGGCGCAGCTCTGGCGGCTCTGCACCATCGCCAACAGTCGCCGCCGCGCGAAACATTTCCCCCCAAAGATCCCTCGGCACGACGGTGCCCCTACCGGCGCCGCGGCCGGCACCCCCGCGCCCACGCCCCCGCGAAGCAGCGCTCCCAGTGGACGGTGCCGCCGCCGCATCTGCGGTCGCCGTCGCGTCGCCGCCGCGGCCGCGGCCCCTGCCCCGCCCCGCAGGCCCTGCGTCGGGCGCAATGTATGCCGGTGGCACCGTCAGAGCCTGGCCCGGGCGCAGCGCGTGCGAGGGCAGAGGCGTCTGCACAGACGCCGCAGGGGCCACCTCCCCGTCCGAAGGCGCTGATCCAGTGGCGTCGTCGTCGTCGTCGTCGTCGCCCACCTCGTCACCGACGCCCGCTGAGCTCCCCACGGCGCGAGGCGGGCCTGGCGGCGACGCCCGAGGCACCGTCGGCGGCGCGGGCGCCGAGCTCGACTCCGGGTTGCCCCGTCCCGCGGGCCCATCCCCCACGTCCCAGCCGTACTCCTGCGCCCTCTGCTTGGCGATTTCGTAACTCGCTTTGAAAATCCTGCTTTCGAAGCGTTGGACCCCCTCGCGGACGTACTGGGGCGGGCCCCGCTGCAGGATTTCCCAGGGCGGCAGGTTGTAGACGAGGACGCGATGGGCCACGCGAACGCGACTGAGCATGACGTACAGGTGCAGCCACCAGTCATCGGCGCCCATGTTCATGGGCTTCTGGAGCACCATGGTGGCCGCATCCATGCCCAAGCCCTGCGCCGTCTGCACGGTGCGAACTTTCTCTGGCAGCAACGGGATCTGGTACCTCGTAACCTTCACCTTCCGAAGCTTTCGCTCGCCATCGTCTTCGTAGTAGTGATGGTTCCACTCCCAGGACGCCCTGTGCGGCGCGATCTGCACGACCCCTGCTCCGAACCCTAGGTCCTCCGTGAAGTCATCAAACTTGACGAGGACACCGCGAGGCAAACGCTTGCATCGATAATAACCGAGCCTGTGGGCGTCGTGAGTCTTCTTTTCGCGCCAATCCGCGCCCGGCGTCTCGAACTCTCGCGGGTGGAACCGCACGTCCTTGACTACCCCCACGGCGTCCTGGACGATCTGGTGCTTCGCCGACAACTTCACGGTCAGCCGCACACGCATGCCGATGTACAGCGGGCACATGCCGATGAGGTGACCAGTGTTGTTCACGTTCGGCACCTGCAGCATGGCCTTGTAATGCTCCTCACCGAAGGCCGTGGGGGCTGGGGGCAAGTCCACGGCCTGTACGTACAGCAGCATCTGCCCCTTCTCCCTGGCCTCTCGCACGGCCCGATACTGCATCTGCCTGTGCACGGCCTCCCAGGCGATGCCCATCTCGAACCCGTCTTTGACAGCGGGGTCCTGCAGCCGCTTGTCGTTCTTACCGGGTCGGACCACCCACCCTTGCACCACCCTTTTCTGCTCGGCCGTGAACTTCTTGCCCTCCCTCATGGTCTTCAAGAACCCCGGCATGAAAGGGCAGGGCGCGTGCGGAGTAACGAGCCTGTCCTTGAAGCGGTGCGTCTCGTACAGAAACATCGCGTGGGTCACGCCGTCCAAGAATATCGACTGCCCATTGCGGACGTGAACCCACTGGTCGGGTGCCTCACGCTGCAGCAGGGAAGACCTCTTGCCTTTGCCGCTCACAGGGCCCAGCTGATAAAAGTCACCCAGGAACATGACAATCGGAGCCTTCCCGAACATGTGTCCCCGCTCCATGTACAGGTCCACGTCGCAATTGTGCGTCGCCTTCCGGGCTTTGCACATGCGAAACGATGCAGCGCCGAGAAGCGCAGGCGGCACCATGGACACCTCCTCCACGATGACGGCCTTGAGAGCGTTCATGCGGTCCACGAAATCATCCTCGACTTTCTGCCCGGAGAGCCTAGCGATGGTCAAGGCCTGCTGCCCGCTCAGCCCGAAGCCGCTGTGGATCGTCTCCCCCCCGATGACGCGCGCAGCGCTGTTCGACGAGGCCACGGCGATCTCCGATCCCTTGCCGAACACCTCGGCGAACAGACGCCGCAGCAGTTTCACCACCTCCGTCTTCCCCGTCCCGCCCTCCCCGTGCAACAGGAGAGCCATCTGCTCCACCGGCTTGGGGCTTTTTCCGCTGCGCAGATCTTCCTCGTATGCCACGATGGCCTCCACCTGGCCCACGACCAGGGCGACCACCGCCTTCTGCTCCTTATTGAACGTCACCGGGTTGTCCGCCCTGGTCGCCCACTCGTCCAACAGCCTCTGCGCGATGTCGCGCGCCCGCGGCGGCCGCTTCTCGTCGCCGGCAACCGCGGGCGCCGGCGGCCGACCAGGCACGAGCGCGGCAGGCGCCGAACCCGCGAGGCCGCCCCCCCCGTCGCCATCCCCAGGCAAGCCCTCAGCTCCCTTCTTCCTGTATCGGAACGCCTCCTTCTGCTGTGCTTTGCCTTCCTCGAACTGAGAGTCGCCCAAGTCGAGACCACCGAATCCGGTCTGCCTTCCAGTACTCGCGGCAGCAGGCTGCGGCTTATGGTCTCTCGCATAACCCTCAAGGAAGATGTTCTTATAGACCAGGCTTTGTGACGACCCACGAATTTGCTCCAACTGGGCCACCGCGGGCACCTCGCTATCCGGCACGGCGAACCTGGCCTTCTGTCGGTGCGCCGCCCACGCTTCGTCCGCCTCGCCCTCGTCCACCTCCTCAGCAAAACCGTCGAAGGCTCCGCCACCGGCGCCCGCCCCCTCCTCCTCGTCCGCCTCCCCGGCAGGCCGATTCTCCGCTGGCTGCAGCTCAGAGTACACAAAGTCCTTGGCCTCCGGACGAGTCTTGATTCGCGGCCGCCCTTTCGCCTCCGCCTCCACGTCGAGGTTCGTCGCGACCTGGACGGTCCAGCGCGCCATGAACTCGGCGGCGCTGGGGCGCTGTGCAAAATGGCCCGGGCCCTCCTCGGAGCCGCGATCCAGATCGATGTCCTCGATCGTGAACCACTTTCCAGCTCGCCGCTCGCAAAGCTCGTACTGCCTGGACAACGCCACCTGCTTCGCCCACCACTCCTCCCAGGCAGGCTTATGCTTCCCGGACGCGTCGACACCGGCCCTGTAGGGCGCCCAGGCTGCCGCCCCCTTCTCAGCCGGCTGCAACGGGCGAAAAATCACCGACTTGAACAGCGCGTTCACCTCTTCCTCTTTCTCCTTCGAAGGCATCGCGAAGCCGAAGAACTTGGGCACCCTGAACGGCGCGCCGACGCGGAGCTTCTGCACTCGGGAGGCGGCGGCCGGGTGCGAGTCTGCGAACGCGTACGTCTCGAAGTCCTGCGCGTCGAAGTGGAGCGGGTTGGCCTGAGCTGTGTACACGTACATGGCGTAATGGTACATGCCCATGGACTTCAGGGGCTCCCTGTCGCCGCGATGCAGACAGTCCATCTTCATGTCGTGCTCCTGCCGTGCCCGGTATTCGACGGCCTGCTGCTGCTGCTCCTGCTCGGGCTGGCCCTCCCCAGCAGCACCGGCACCCGCGCCCTCCCCGACGACGCCGTTGACGACCTCGGCGCGAAGCGTTGCGCGCCCCTCGCCCAGCGCATCCATGATACCGCCCCCCCCCTCGCCGTCCTCTTCTCCCGCGGCCGGCTGGTCCACCTCGATGTCCTCTGCGCGGGGGTCGGTCCAGAAGTCGTCCCTTTTCTCGTGAACGGCGTGGCTTGCCTGGAACGCCAGCGCCACGATCCCCTTGCAATACAGAGTCCAGGTGTCATGGGAGCAGTAGCACTCGTGGCCATACTGCATCTGAAACATCATCTCGGGCAACTTCTTCAGGAGCGCCCGGTGCGAGCTGGTCGTGAGCTTGATGATTGTTCGCCTGGCAGAGTCGAGCACTCCGCCCCAGCCGCTGCGACGAGCGACAGCAGCGGCCCGGGCCCCGTCGACGTCCTCCTTGCCCTCCTCCTCCGCCGCCTCATCCGCCTCCCGCTCCGCCCTCTGCTGGAGTCGGAGCCACTCCAACCCGGTGCTCTGCGCGTGCAGCACTCCGAGGTCTCCCGCGATCGGCCCCGCCTTGGTCGTGTAGTCCGTCTGGTAGTGCGCCATATTGATGGCGTCCATGAACACGGCCTCCAGGGAGTGCAAAACGTGCTCCCGCAGGCTGCCCGGCGGACCGCTGCCGCTCGCGCCAGCAGCTGAGGCGGAGGCGGCGGGCGAGGCAGGCGCGCTCGATGCAGGGCCGCCAGAGGCCGCGCTCGATGCGGCGCGGCCCGGCGCCCGCGACCTCGGCTCTGTCTCGACGGCTGATTCTGCCACGCTCCGCGCGCAGGTCGCTGTAGTAGCCCAGGCCCTGCTCCCCCTCGACGGCTGATTCTGCCAGCTCGCGCTCCGCGCGCAGGTCGCTGTAGTAGCCCAGGCCCTGCTCCCCCTTTTTGAACACGAACCCAGGCCGGCTGCCGTCGTAACAGGAAGCCGCGCAGAAGCTCGCGGTGTCCTCGCCCTGTGGATCTGCCGGCCCGACTGCCTGCTTTACGCCGCTTTGTTCCGGCGTCGGCGGAGGCGGCGGACCCAGGTCATACGCATCGACCAAATCGAACACATCTTCATCGCCCCCACCCATGTCCCAGATGTCCCCCGCGTCGGGATCGTCCATCGTGGTGGTCGGCGCCCCGCCGAGCAAGCCGCCTCCCCTGGGCAGGCCGAGGCGGCGGCCCACGGGCAGGCGCGCCCCCCCCGCCGCAGGCGCGCGCACCGACCCCTCGCCCGCTCCGCCCACGCCCTGAGTTGCGGCCGACACCCCTGATTCCGTGGAACCTCCGCTCTGCCCGGCGCCCTCGTCGCAACCGGTGCCGCCAGTCTCGGCCCCAGCCAGCGCCTCCGACGCGTCGCCGACCGGCTCGGCGAACGCACCAGGCTCCGGAGGCGGCGGCACGGCCGGGTCGACGTCGGCCGCGGACGCGCCCCCGACGCTGTCGTCGCCGGGCAGGTCGAGCACCACGCGGTCCAGACACTGGACGTCCAGGTTGCTCCGCAGACACACCTGGCCCACAGGGTTCGTGCTCCCGTGGTACGGGTGGTACCGCACCACGTCGACGCGACCAGCTCTGCCGTACCGGTTGCAGCGGTGCGCCCACGGGCCGTAGCCTTCAGCCGGAACGTCGCCCAGATCCAGGCGCTCGCCAGGCGGGTTCCACTGCCCCTCCTCCAACGGGCCGCACGCGTACTGAACCTTCGCACCTTCCGGAAGCACCAAATCCTTCCCCTTGCGCAGGCGCCGCCAGACGAGAGAGGCGGCCGGGCGCTTCCTGGACGGGTGGCTGTACACCGCAGTCTCGTACTCGTGGTAGAAGCCAAGCCGGCACACCTTGCAGTGCTGAGGCACATCGTCGTTCGTCTTGTGCTTCCAGCACGTGGACCGCACCTGTGCAGGTGGCCACGGATGATACACTTGCGCGCGTCCCGCGCGAAGCAGCCCGCCCAGGTGCGCGCCTCCTCGTCCGGGCGGTCCGCCAAGTGCATGGCCGCGGTGCCGCCCGCGCGCTCGCGGTACGCAGGCTTGCGGCGGTACTGCGGCTGCAGCGTCACGTGCGCACCCGTGAGAGGCTCGCCAAAGACCGCCGTGTACTGTGCCCGCTGCTCATGGGGATCGGGCTCTGGATCTGCACACGGCGCGAACGGGCGCTGCCGGCGCGGACCCTCAATTGCGGGCTGCTCCTGCAGCATCGCTCGCTCCTCTCCGAGATCGATCTTCATCATGGCCGCAACCTCGTTCCGCAGCTCTTCTGTGGACATTTCTTGTCATCACGGACAGAGCGGCGCCCCGCGTCGTACTCCGGCTTGAGAAGCTTCCCGAGCTGACGGCGCGAAGCGCCAGCGATCGTATGGTACTGCAAGGAGAGGTCGTCCTCCTCCAGCTTCCCGTCCGCGAACGCGAGACGTCGATCCCGCGGGGCGAGCGGAAGCGGCGGCAGCCACTCCCGCCCGCCCCGCCCGTCCAAGCCCAGCTGCCGGCCCACCTCCTCCGCCGCGTCGAACTGCACGCTGCCGACCCGGGCGAGCACGGCCTCCCTCCACTTCCTCAGACGCCCCTCGAGGCCTTCGACGTCCCCCGAGCGCAGCTTCGCGAGGAACGCGCCAGTCATCGGGTGCAGGCGCCACAGTGGATGTGCGGATGGATGCCGCCGCGCCCCTGCGACTCCACGGGGCCGAAGTACGCGCGGACGAGCCCGAACGCTCCACACGCCCCCGTGGCGGCCACGCCGTCGGAGACGCCCGTGGCCCCGCGCTGCGGCGTGGCGCCGACGACATGCTCCAGGAACAGTTCCAGCATGAGGTTCGTGACCATGGCCTGCGACACCGGGTCTGCGGCCACCCGCCGCAGCATCTCCCGCGTCGAGGGCATCACGGGAGAGGTCTCCTCCAGCAGCCGCCATTGCTGCACGGAGGCGCCCTCGTACATCAGGGACACCATCAGATTCCGAGTGTCCGCGATGTTCGGCGTCGTGAACACCAGGGGCGGACCAAAGAGCCGGGTGTAGCTGGTACTGATGTGCCGCAGCGTGGTCCGGTGCGCGTCGGAGCCGACGACATCGCGGTTGCTGAGCAGCATGCTGCGCAGCGCGCTCTTGACGTTCCGGGGCACGCCCTCGTGGCCCAGGGCCTGCTTCAGGCCCGCCCCCCTGCCGAGCTCGGCCACGACCAGCGCCAGATCCTCCGGCGTCAAAGCGGCCAGGTCCGCGATGCTTTCCCCGAGGCGGTGCTTGCGCACGAATAACCTGGCCGACTGAATGATTGCCTTTCTGCGCCAGAGGCAATACTGGGCCGTGAGCAGGTCTGCGTGGCGACGCCAGCGCGGCACGGGCGACTCAGACGCGGCGGGCGCCTTCGCAGCGTCGGGCGCGGGCGCCCGCGCAGCGTCGGGCGCCGAGACGTCGTCGGGGACCACGTACTCGAGCTCCTCGCGAGCCATGAGGCACCGGCACCACTCGTCGTACGTCAACTTTGCGTCCCTCTCGAGTCCGAAGACGCCGTCCCCATACGGAAACGCGACAGGGTCGAAGGCGCTCCAGAAGCCGGTCGAGAACATGCTGACAGGCTCGGTTCCAGTGGGCACGACGACCCGCACCGCGCGCCTCGCACCCCCGGCCTCGGCGCCCCCGGCCGGCGCGCCGCCGCCGCCGCCGCCGCCGCCGGCCGCGCGCTTCCCGGCAACTCCTGGAGGAGGCCGCGTGGCCTGAATCTTCTGCTCCGTCTGCTCCAACTTCTTTGTGAGCGCCTCCTTCTTGCAGTTGGCGAGCAACTTCGCAGCCTTGCGGGCCTCTTCCGCGGCCTCCGCCAAGCGCCGGTCGAGATCTCGGTCCTGGAAATTCTCCATGCCGTCGAACTGCCGCGTTTCTGCCTCCGCGCGCTGCTTCTCGCGCGCAATCTCCTCCGCCCTCTGGAGGCTGAGGTGCACATTCGCCCACTGCTTGTCCAGATCGGCCATAATGTCGGCGTCCGCGACGGCGGCGCAGTACTCGCCTTCTTCGACACCCTCGCCGCCCTCTCCCTCGCCAGCCTCGCCCTCGTCGCCCTCTGCATCCTCCCCACCAGCGCCAGTAGCGTCCTCACCGCTGGCCCCCGCCTCGCCCTCTGCCTCGCCCCCGCCGTCTGCCGCCGCGTTCGCGTCGCCCTCCGCGCTCGCAGCGCCTGCACTCGTCCGCTTCGGCGGGGCCGAGCCCACGCCGGGCTGCACGGCATCGGCCGGGCCCTCCTGGCGAGCGTCGCCACCCTCACCCCCCACGGCCACGAACGCCGCGAGACAGCGAGGCAGGCCCAGGAGCGAGGAGCCGTCGCCATCGCCGTCGCCCTCGGGGTCCGCAAAGTTTCGCGCTGCCTCTTCGTCCCACCGCACTGCGGCGTACTGCTCGTTCGTGTCGCGGAGGTAATCGTAAGCGCGCTTGAAATCGTCGAGGGGCACGCCGAGCTCCTCCAGCCGCGCCTTCTGCAGGGTGGCGGGATCGGAACCCGCGAAGACAATCTGCACAAACTCGACAAGATCGCTCTCCCGCGGCGGCAGCGACAGCACCTGCCGACCGCCGTCCGCCTGCGGGAACGCCACGAAGTTCCCCACGTACGCCTTGTTCTGCTGGTCGATTGGAGCCCACTGGCCAGAATCGGCCTTGCAGTTGAACCGCCGCACGATGCCCCGCGCGATGGGCAGCAGAAGCTTCGCGCCCAGCGTGAGATTCCGCAGCGGCAGTGGCAGCCGCCCGATCCAGAGGTCGTTGGCCAGCGCGCAGGTCGGCATCGTGGGCAACCTCTTGATGAGCGCGCCGTGACACCCTGCACAGATGGGCACCTTCTGCTTCGTGTCGGCCACGAGCACTCCGTCTGACTGGCGCCTGTCAATCGTGAAGCACTTCTTGTGCAAGAGCCACAGCTTCCCGTCTGGGCCAGGGTCGCGCACTGCGGACGCCTCCAGCTCCTCGAGGGGGATGCCGCCCGGGCGCCCGACGCCGTCGGGGCCCTCGCGCACGAAGCGCCACCGGGCGTGGTACCGTGCCGGGTCCAGCAGCGCGTGGGCGCGCTGCCGCTGCGTCAGGCGCATGGCCTGAGCCTGCGCGCCTGCGGCCTCGGATGCCTCTCCCCTCGCCGCCTCGAGCTCGGCGCGCGCGGGCGGCTTCGGCACCTCGTCGCAGAGCAGCGAACGCTCCCCGGCGCCGGCCGGCTGCTGCCAGAAGTGCACGCGGTGCAGCTCGTCCGCCCAGTGGAGACGAGCGCAGACGCAGCAGGCGACCCTCGAGCGCACGGCGCGGCGACTCTGCCCGGGCTCGGGCCCCTCGACGTCCGACGCCGCCGGCGCAGCGCCCAGCGCGTCCAAGTCCACGGGCGGCATGTCCACGCCCGCGGGCGGCACGGCCCCGTCCGCGCCTGGCGGCTTCCACCAGGCGCTCGGCGCGTCCGGCGCGGCAGCGGCGGCGGCGGCCTCCCCCGAATCGGCGGGCGCTGCGCAGGCCGGCCAGTCGTGAGACCCCGTGACGAGGTGCTCCGAGAAAGCCTCCACGCACTGCCGCCACTCCTGGGGCCTCACGGGCCGCACGTCGTCGTCCTGCTGGGGCCACTGCTCGGCCAGGTAGAACAGACGCTTCCTGTACTCCGGCCACCCGTGGTGCTTTTCGTCCACGTGCTTTCTGAAGCCGGCATGCGTGGCGAAGTTCTTGTCGCAAAGGCGGCACGGGAACGGCGGGAGAGCCTCCGGGGCCTCTTTAAACGCCCGCAGAGGGCCGCGCTCGTCACACGGGAGGGCCACATACTTGGTCTGGAGCCTGGGCACGCGCGCCTTGCGAGCGGCAGCGATGGCCGGGGTCGGCGCGGGCGGGGCGCCGCCGGCCTGCGTCTCGCGCTTCCGCGCCTCCTGCACGGCCATGTCGTACCGTTCCGGGCACTCGCGGGTCAGGGAGCTGTGGCCCTTGTCCGGGTCCCACAGCCCGAGAGTTCGCTGCTCGGGTCTGCCATGGCTCCCACAGAACTGCCCTTCGCCTTTGCAAGGAGTCCGGCACTGCGCGAGCAAGGACACGCAACGGTGCTGGCGCCAGACGCGCGCGCGGCACCTGCCAGCGACGCACGGCGCGGGGTCCAGGAGCCACGCCGGCAGGGTGCCCTCCTCGCTCACGTGGGGGTCATCCAGAGCCACGTTCACCTCCACGTCCCCTGCCTTCACTGTCTTCCCTCTGAGACGCTCCTCCTCTTCCGTCCGCAGCCGCTCCTGCTGCAACCGCTCCTGGTCCTTTCTCTCCGCCCCGCGAGTCCGCGGCCCTGGGCCCTCGGGAGCTGGCCTCTTGGGTCCGCCGCCGAGCAGCCGACCCGCGCCCCCGCCCGCGCCCCCGTCGCCGTCGCCGCCCGCGCCACCGTCGCCCGGCCCCCGCGCGCCAGAGCCCGACCCAGACGCTGGTCCACCGCCCGCACCGCTGCCCGAAGAAGGCCCGCCGCCGCCGCCGCCCCCCGAAGAGTCGTCGCCGCCGGCCCCTCCTCCCACCACCTCATCCCCGCACCCCGCCAGCCGCAGCCAGTCGCTGCATGTTCGGTCCCACCAGATGCGCACGAATTCCTGCGAATACTTCGTCGCCACCCTTGCAACGCCCCGCGCGAGCTTCGCTTCCTTGAAATCGGGCTCCCCGCGCCGATCGGCGAACGCGTCCGGCCAGACACCGCCGTGACGGGCACGGAAATCGTCGAGGGCAATCAGAGCGCGCCTGTCCGTGTCTGTAAGCGCCGCGTCCTTCTCCACCGCGGCGAGCAACGCGGGGTCCCTCTCGAGCGCAGCGAGCAGGCGCTGCTGGTCCAGGTCCCAGTGCCCCGCGGCGAGGTTCCACGTCAAGCCCACGCCCGCCCGCTCCCGGTGCACGAAAGCCGCCACCTGCCGCGCCGCCTGAGGCTTCAGCTTGAGGAGCTGCTGCCAGACGGGCCACTCGGGGATCGCCTGCGGCTTCAGGTCCGCCAAGTACACGGGCGGCTTCAGGTCGCCACTCGGGGACCGCCGCGCGCCCTCCGCGGCCTCCACCCGGTACATGATGTCGCGGTCGCCCTCGAGCTGCTGCAAGCGCGCGGCCAGGGCGTCGCCCATGCGAGCGACGCCGCCGCGCGCGCGGCACCAGGCACGCAACAGCCAGAGCTCCGCGGGCACGTCGCCCGGCTCGCCCGTGTAGTAGCCGCGCCGCCCCTGGGGGCACGTGTCGGCGGGGAAGCCCGACTCCACGGCCTCGGAGAAGAACGCACCACCATGGCCGGCCCACGATTTCGGAATACCGAAGACGCGCGGCCACGGCGCCAGCCTGCTCCCGTCGGGCCCCGCGCGCTGGTACCAGGGCTCCAGGGCGGGTCGCTGGTCGTGCTTCACGCTCGCTTCGCAGTTGTCCTGGTGAAAGCACTCGTTCTCCAGCAGCAGACCGCGGAACTCAGCGAATCCGTTCTCCCCCCTCGCCGCGCACCGGGCCGCCTGCTTTCGCCGCACGGCGCGGGCGCGCTCCGCTTCCACCGCCTCGCGCTTCGCCGCCAAACTGGGCAGCTTCTTCTTCGACGTGATATGCAGCCTCTCACACCACGAAGTGACCTCCTCGTCGCTCATCACGTCCCCTCCGCCCCGCTCGCGCTCGAACTCCTGCTGGCACTTGTAGCAGAGGAAATCAGAGGCGAGGCGCAGGAGCACGCTGCCGTGCACCGGGGCGCCAGGTGCGCCAGGTGCGCCGTCCAGCCGCGCCTGCTCTGCGTACCGCGCCTGGCGAGTCGCCTCGCGCACCTCCCCAGGCCTCCAGACCTCTCCCTCGGCGGCGTCCAGCGACGGCAGCGGCGGCGCGCGGACCGGCCCCAGTTTGCCGTCGTCGCGGAGCGGCGCGCGCCAGAGCAGCGGCTCGCGACGGCAGCAGACCCAGACCTCGCGCTCCACGCCCTCCTGCTCGAGCCGGTCGAGCAGGCGCTGCCACTGCTCCCAGGGCTCCCGCACGTCCGAATTGGGCACGGGCGTGCGGCGCAGCAGCTCGGGGTCGGCCTTGCGCAGGCGCCGGATCGCCTGCGACCGCGCCACGTTGTCCTGCGCCGTGGCCGCGTCGCGCCCAGGGCGACGTCCCGCAGCCGCTCAAGTCCCGCCACCTGCCGCTGCAGCTCCGCCTCCGGCGCCTCCCCCGCGAAGAACCTCGGCAAGACAGGCACCCACGACAGCATGCAGGTCGCCAGCACGTACCGCACGAAATCCTCGAGCTCCTCGCCGACGCCCGCGGGCAGCTCCCCCTCGTCCGCCATGCCCCGCGGCTCTTCGTCCGCGTCCGCCATCTCTGCGTCTCCCTCCTCCTGCTCTCGTCGCTCGTCGTCGCCCTCCTCCTGCTCCTGCTGCTGCTGCTCCTGCTCCTCCTCTTCAGCTCCTCTTCCTCCTGCTCCTCTTTGTCTTCCTCCTCATCCTCCTCCCCGAGCGCCTCGCGGCGCGGCTCTTCGGCCGCCGGGGCGGCCAAGGCTTCACGGACCCGCCTGTCTTTGGCCAGGGCAGCGAAGACGTCGAGCCCGAGCGCGGCGCCCTGCAGCGCGTCCACGTACGACAGCAGGGCGCCCACGAGCGCGGTCTTCACCCGCCGAGCCAGCGCCCTGTCTGCCCTCTGGAACCTGGCGAACATATCCTGCGTGACCTCCGCGCGCCGCTCCTCCGCGAGGCAATCGGCCGGGTCCGGCTCTTCCTGCTCCTCCTCCTCCCCGCAGGCCTCCTCCCCCTCCTCCTCGGCCGCGCGCTGCAGCAGCTCCTGCCGCTGCGCCTCGAGCGCCCGCGCCTCCGCCTCCCTGCTCTCGGCGTCGCGACGCGCGGCGGCCGCCTGCGCGTACTTCTGCCGCAGCGCGTCGAAGGTGTCGGGCGCGTTAAACGACGCCTCGCGGCCCCCACGCTCGCGATTCGCGATGAACGTGGCCAGCTTGCGCTCCTCGTCATCCTCCGCCTTCTCCACCGGCATCCTCTGGTTCTTCTCGCACCACGCCTCCAGCGCCTGGACCTGGATGAGATCCGCGTCCAGCGCCGCCTCCAACTGCGCTCGCCAGTGCTCGTCCAGGCCCTGGCGGCCGTGCGCGCGCACGTTGCCGATCCACATCGCGAGCAGACGCTCCCGCGCATCGTCGTCATGACCGCCGCTCCTGGGCGCGCGCCCGTGTGTCTCCACGAAAAGCTTCACCTCGAGCACACGCTGCTGCGCCGTCCGCCGCTGCCACATGCCCCTGTTCACCAGCTCATCGAACCTCTCCTGATTGTCATCGTCCAGCTCGTTCTGTCCTTTGACGACATTGTGGATCCAGTCCGCGAGCTTCTTCTCCTCCTCGTCCTCTGCCCCCTGCTTCGGCAGCTCGTCGAGCACCTCCACGTGCTCCTCGATGCGGTCCAGCATCGCGCGGGCGCGCGCGCGCCTCTCCTCCCGCCGGTCCACGAGCCCGTCGAACCGCGCGCGCCGCTCGGGGGTCAGCACATGCTGTCCATCGCACACGTGATGGACCCACTGTCCAAGCGCGGACTCCTTCTGCGCTGGAACGCAGCCGTGCTCGTCCACGTGCCTCGCCAGCTCGCCCAGCATCTCCTCGGAATGGTCCCGCGATCGCGCCTCCGCGCCAGCATGCCGCACACCGCTCATGTCGATGCCCAGGTGCGCCGCGAGCGCGGCCCTGTACACCTCAATGTCCAATCGCTTGCGCTCCGAGCCAACCCAGCGCCGCGAGGACGGCACTCCAGCCTCGCGGTCGCCCCGCAATCGCGCAGCCAACTTTTCCAATTCAGCGAAACTCATCCGGGCCAACGCCGCCGCGTCCACTCCGTCGCGCGCGCTCCCGCGAGCTCCCTGCACCCCTGCGGCACCCTGCTCCACGCGGCGCTTCGGCGCCCCGCCCCGCAGCGCGCCGCGCCCCGCAGCCGCGCGCGGTGACCGCGAAACCGAGCTCGAACGCCCGTGAGCGACGACGCGACACCACGGCGCGCTCTCGGCTCCCCCCCACTCCACGTCACCAGAACCCACCGACTCCTCCACCGCGCACACGTGGCCACCGTCGAGCCACAGCAGAGCACCGGCGCAGAAGCCCGCCGCGTGCCCCAGCGCCCACGCCACACGCCCTCCCTCCTGCGCTCCGAACGCTTCCACAGATTCCGCAGAGAACACGCGCACATGCAGGAAGCGGGAGCGCAAGTGCTGGACGACGACCTCAAGATTCCAGCGCTCCACCAGCGACCCACAGGCGCCCGAACCCTCGTGGTTCTGACACGCGCGACCGAAATGCCCCGCGGCGTCCCCCCCCACGAGCTCAGCCACTGCGCTCTGCAGGCACTTCCCACGCCACTCGACGGGAGAACTAGCGCGCGCGGCGGTTCCCCCGCCCGCGTCCGCCGCGCGGCCGTGGGCGCGGTGGGCGAGCGGCACCGAATGCACCAACAGACATGGGCACGGCGCCGTCCTGCGTCGCCCCGCTGAACCCCGCCGGACACGCTCCGAGAGCGATCATGGCGCAGGCAGCGCGCACGGCCAGGTCCCCAACGAAAACCTTGGACTCCCGCGCAGCCCGGCACTTCGCCCCGCCGATGCCGACGCCCGGCGAGAACCGGCGCGCACAGACGCGGCGGCCGCCGCACGTCCGTGCCGAGAGCCCGTAGAGCACGCAGCAGAACCACCTGGCGGTGACGACCGCGGCCTCACGATCGGCCTGCTCGGGCGCGTCTGGGAGCTCCCGCGCGAACACATCTCGCTGCCGCCACCAGCGCGCCGCCGCGACCTTCCTCGTCATCACTACTCTGCCGTCTTCCTGGGGCGGGCACACGCCGAGAGCGACGAGAACGCAGGCTGCGCGCAGGGCCGCGTCACCCACGGTCCACGACGACGCGTCGGGCGCAGGCGCGGCGGCGGCGCGGGGCGCGCGCGCCTTCGGCTGCTCCGAGTCGACGGCACGGGCCGCGCGCGCGATCAGAAACTGCTCCACGCGCCCGTTCTTGCAAGCCGCCCCCCGCGCGGTGCGCCCAGACGAGACCCGCTCTGGCGACGCGTCGCGCTGCAGTAAGCGGGGCACGACGGGGAGCAGCACGCGGCATGCAATCTGCTCGTTCCACTCGGCCGCCGCCTCCGTCCGCCGCGCCCACTCCGCCTCCCGCCGCGCGCACCGAACCCGCCGGCACGACGCGCGGCGCGCTTTCCGGAGCGATTTCTGCTCGCGCTCCGCCGCCTCCAGCGCAGAATCATCGACGACCTCCTCATGAATCACGGCGTGCTCTGCGAGCAAACAATCCTGCACCCGGTCCCATGCTCGCGACTTCCGGGCCGGCGCCGAGCGCTCCGCGCACCGCCCCTGCGAACCGCGGCCGCCCCCCGCCCGGGCCCGGAGCGGGTCCCGGCCCCGGTCCCGGTCGTCGCAGTCGTCGTCGTCGTCGTCGTCGTCGTCGTCGTCCGTCGTCGTCTGTGTCGTCGTCGGCGCCCTCCTCCTTCCCCCTCCCCGCCTCCGCCTCCTCCTCCTCCTCCGTCTCCTCCTCCTCCTCCTCCTCTCCTATCTCTCTCCTCCTCCTCCTCCTCCTTCCTGCCTCTTCCTCTCACTCCTCCTCCTCCTCCTCCTCCTCCTCCTCCTCCTCCTCCTCTCCTCATCCGCTTCCTCCTCCTCCTCCTCCTCCTCCTCCTCCTCCTCCTCCTCCTCCTCCTCCTCCTCCTCCTCCTCCTCCTCCCTCCTCCTCCTTCTCCTCCTCCTCCTCTTCCTCGTCTTCCTCCTTCTCCTTCTCCTCCTCCTCCTCCTCCTCCTCCTCCTCCTCCTCCTCCTGCTGAGCTAAAGCCATGGCTATTGCGGAAGCTCGGACAGGGACGCGGCAGATGTCGTCGTCGTCGTCGCCGTCGTCGTCGTCGTCGTCGCTGGCTGCGAAGGCGGAAATTTCGCTGGCGAGCACACGCTCATAAAAATCATCGCCTCCCAACCGGTTTTTGGCGCCTCCTCGGAGCCGTTTTGAACGCACTCCGGAACGATTTTCAATGCCGCCGCCGCCCGGGACCGAGACTTCCCTTTTCCTCGCGTTAACGCACGCAGGAACAGAAAACTCGCGCGAAAAATCTGCATCACTGTCCACTCCCTCACAACCCGGTTTTCCAGGAAACCGCACGCCAATCTGGCACGAAAATTCTTGCGAAAATTTCGCTAGCGTTTCCCCCTCCAAGCGCCCGTTTCCAGGAAGCTCCGTCTCGCAGAAACCCTGCCCCGAGCAGGGGAACGCCCGCGACAAATTCGCGAGCGTTTCCCCCTCCCAGCGGGCATTTTCAAAGAAATTGAAGCCGCCCCGGGGACTGCGCGTTGGACGGGAAAACGCTCGCGGAAAATTCGCGAGCATTTCCCCCTCCCACCGCGCAGCCCC
>CAUYUJ010003571.1:0-33291 GCA_963575745.1 Prorocentrum cordatum
AGCCGCACAAAATTGACATCATCCAGTTGGTGGGCGATGACCCCGAGACCAGGAGAAACGTGTTGGCATGGGAAATATCAGAATCGCAAGTTGAAGGGTGCATCTCACTTACGTGTCCGAAAATGTGTGTTCCTACTACTCCCCTTGGGTCAAGCAGTATACCAGTCCTTTCATTGATGGACGCATTGGGCGTGCAGGGCTTTCAGGCGGTGCACGAAAAACTCCGACACGTCAAAGGTGGGCCCTCCAGGTACGACATACGGAAGGCTCCCTCCAGAAGGAATTATCTTCAATGTATCCTTTCACTTGGCACAATTTGGGATAAAGGCGTCCTTGCTTTTGATTCCGACCTGTCTGCTGCGTACTACAAAATGTTGTTGTTGTCCAATCGGGTCTTGGAGGGGAGACCAATTGCCAAGGAGTGCAAGCGACGACTGGAATCCGATGAGAATCCCAAGCCATACAAGATGAAAGCATTGGAGTGCCCTCCTCCTGCGCCTCACCTCAAAGACCTCATTGACGATGATATTGTTGGCGGCGAGGGCGCTGGCGACGATTTCCCGACGCCTGCAGCTATCGCCGAAAGTGCTGCAGAGACCCAGCCAGGAGATGAATCGGGCAAAGCAGCTGAAGGCAAGGCTTCGGCCCCAGGGAGTCCGTCGCCGCGGCCTGCATCGGAAGGCCGCAGTCCGCATCGAGAGTCGGGCAGCAGCGGAGACAGTGACCACCCGAGTAGCCGCCAGCAGAGTAGCTCCAGTTCGAGCTCATCTTCGTCTTCAGATGAGGGGTCCCAGAGCTCCGAGGACGAGCCGCCGAACGTCCCAGACGTCATATATGGAGTTCGCGCGAGCATCGAGAAGCGGTCGGACTCAACTGCAATTGGTGTTCGCGTGGACTGCCCCAACAAGGCGCATCCAGGATGTAACAAGTACAGGTCGCTCAGAGTGTGGAGAGAGCATTTTGGCGATGATGCTCCCATTCTGTACTTGGGCGCTTGGCTCTCAGAGGCTTTCTCGAGGGGCCATGCGTCCCACGCTGGCTGGAGGCCTACGCTTGCGCAGGTTAGGAGGTTCCAGAGGCTAAACTCAGACTGACTGCTGGTTCCGGAGCTAGCGCGAGCGGAAGCAAGAAGCATCGATGTTGGCAGAAACGTGAGATTCCATTAAATTCTGGATGCATCCCCCCCCGCCAGCCCATCCAGACACGACGCCCAGTCGAGTTGAGGTGATGAGGGAAGTGCAGAGGCAAATGGGGGGGGGGGCAGCCGAACCGTTCGAATGATGGGGGGGATGAGGAGGAGGATGGATTGATGGATGAGGGAGAATGATGGCGAATATAATGATGAGGGGGAGGATGAGGGCGAGGATGAGGAACAGTATGATGATGGAGGATGAGGGCGAGCAAAGGGGTCAGAGGCCTCCTGGATGCCTCTCGGGATCTCAGGGGATATGTATATCTATATTTATATCTATATCTATATCTATATCTATATCTATATCTATATATATATATATCTATATATATATATACATATTGGGCGCATCTTGGATGCTTCTTGGGGCGTCTTGGGGATGTCTTGGCGGTCCAGGGGTGATCTTGGGCGCCTTGGGTGCCTCGGGGGTGTCTCTGGACGCCGCGTGAGATCCTCTTGGGGGCCTTTCGGCGGCCTCTTGGGGCGATATTGGGGCATATTGGGGCATCCTGGGGGCATCTTGGAGCGTCTGGGGTGCATCTTGGGTGCCTCGGGGGTCCTCTTGGGGCTTCTTTGGGGTCTCTTCGGAGCCTCATGGATGCCTCCTGGGCGCCTCTTGGGGCCGTCTGGGCGCCTCTTGGGGCCCTCTTGGGGCTCTCTAGGGAGCTTGAGATGCGCTATTGAGGCCATCTTGGAGGACATCGATCACCAAAGATGGGAGCTCCAATTCGGGTCCCCCCTCGGGGCCCCCAAAACTTTTCCCTAGGGGCGCTCTTGGGGCGCTCCTGGGCGCTCTTGGGGCCGTCTTGGGGCCGTCTTGGTTGCGTCCATGGGGCTCGAGGGCTACCTTGGGGCCAGATTTGCCGTCTTGTAGCCATCAAGATCCATCTTGGAACGCTCTTCGAATCGAAAATATGTTCTATAAAAGTCAAACAACACAATGAAGTTTCATGATGTTTTAAGCTAGGATGAGCATGTAAGTAATTAGAGCTCCTTTGGGGATGGGGGTCTCGGAGACCTATAGGACCGTCTGGGGGCTGCTGGTTTACCATGCAGGGCATCTCGGATCCTCTTGGTGGCATCTTATTTTACATTGAGTGAGCAATTGGGTAACATATGTGCCTCCGAGGCGCTCTGGACTCAGTTATTGTTCCCAATCGTGGACGCTCCAACCCCTCCGACGGCCCCTCCCCCCCGATCCAGTCCATTGCGGGATGGGGGTATAAATAAATTTGGGTAGGGTAAACCCTCCCCGAAGGGGAAGTAAATTTGTCAGGGTTAAGGGGGGTGCAAGAGGGAACGACCTAAACCGCCTACCACCAGCTAAAACTCAATCTTCAAACGCGTTGCAAGTGGCGCGCGTTTGAAGATTGAGTTTTAGACTTCGACGCCGACGACGACGACGACGACGACGACGACGAACCGATGCAATGCCACTCATTGTATTGTGTCCGTAGGTGTTTTGGGGTTCGAACACCGACTTTTGTTTTGTGAAGCTGCCAGCAGGGAAGATGGCATCTCACGATCGTTTCGATGGTCCAATGGAAACGCCAATACGCCAGCAACGTTTACACGATACGCAATCAAAGTTGGAATGTGAGACACCAGACGCCTCACAAGATTCGGACCTTTGGTATACTCCTCCGTGGTGCAATCCAGTACACCCGAAGTACGATGAAATCATGCGTGCGGGCGAGGCTGAACACAAACTTCGGATGAAACATAAACCAAAGGGACGGGCAAAGAAGTGGTGGCAGATTGACGAGAAACCCAAAATTGGCGTGTGGTTGCCAAAGTTGAAGAAGGGTTGTTCAACCAGCAGTGTATCTAAGAGTTGTGCTTCGCCCAGTTGTGTAACTACGACGGGCTGGTGGAAAAAAGGTGAGGTCGTGATCATTGATTGGGTGCACGACGTTTAAGTTTGTGCATGAGGATTGCCGCTGGACGGGCAAGTGTGCTGCGCTAGCTGTCAGATTGTAAAACATAAGGGTCGTCCTCCTCCTCCACCTCCTCTCCTCCCCACCCTCCCTCCCCCGCCTCCCTGGCCACGTTCCAGAGAGGGGCTGGCTCGACCTTGAGACCTGGACGCCGCGGCCTGGGTTGCAATGCGTTGCTACGAGAATGATGGCCTGGGGGGGGTTGAGAATAGATGGCGATGAGGAGTTTGAAAAGGAAGTGCGCACTGACCACGTCTTGAATGCGCGTCGGATGCTATCTTGAGCCGTCTTGCATACGCGTCGGGGGATGTCTTGAGCGCGCGTATTGGATGCCATATTGGACCATATTGAGATGCTTGCGGGGCTGGCGGGGCCTCCTTGGATCCTTTCGGGGCCGCGTTGCATGCACGTCGGGGGCTATATTGAGCCATGCTGACGCGTCTTGAACCGTATTGGAAGCCATCATTTGCAATCCTAGGCATTCTTGGAGCCACCGTTGGCCAAACAGTGCCCTCTGCAACCTCGCGGGGCACCCCGTCCAGACCCAGGGGAAGGGGGTCGGGGGAGGGGAAAGCCTGTCCCCGAATATTGAAAGGATAGGTTTTGGAAGAGTTAAGGCAAACCATGTTAAACCACATCCGCAAGGATGGCTAGTGCAAAACAGCGCATGTACAAACGCGCGCCTGAACCGAATCCGCCGCGAGCAATACATGAACGTGCGAAGTGACGTAACAACGCATGCGTGTGTACACTTGTACATATGCGCAACAACGTCACTATGCGAACGACTGTGTGTATGGAATACGGGTACACGTCGCGCGCGCCAGCGCAAGCGCACGCAGCGCCGCGCGCCGCCGCTTGCACTTGAACCCATGTCCATTTGCACATACGGGCGCAAGCTAGCCAATATGCGCACGCGCGCGTTTTTTAATGCGCAAGGGCAAGGGCCCGCAAATTGATACACGCAGGTGTCTGGATCCAGGACAAGCATGCGCGCGCGCTTGCGCGCGTCCGCGGCCACGCGCCAATGCACGCGCGCATGCGTCACCGCGCGCGCGCGCGAAACGACTTTCTAGATTTATACCGCGGCGCGCACTTGCATTGGGCGCGTTGTTTTTCCCATGTGCAACGCGTGCGCCATCTTGCGCGCGTGCGAACGCGGCCCGACCGCGCAGAACGCCAACGCGCCCTTGTTGGCATGCGTTCCGCCAGGTACATATTCAACATGCGCAGGGGCGCCCCGTGCACGCAGCACCGTTGTCAGCCATTCGGCTTCGCTCCCGTCAGGTAGTATGGCGACGCGTCATTGGTTCGCTGCCGTTGCGCGGGGATATGGAACGCGCGGCTTAAACGCATGCCCGCGACGAGCAACGCCGCGTGTCGGTGAGCTGCGCGACAGGACGCAAAACGTCGCGATGCTGGCGGAACTGCGCCGAGCTGCACAAAACCCCTTTACAGTAAGAGGCGTCAGATCCGCGCCCAACGCAACCAAACGTGGCCAAACAAGAATGATGGCGTAAGCCTTGTTACCCTGCGCTGCGCAGGTTGTGCCGCGCTGGCCCATGCCGCAATCTCGGCGGCGGCTGAAGCTGCGGCTGGTCGCCGTGAATAACGCAACGCGGATATCCCTGCTGCGAACGCGCGCATTTCGTATTTGCGCAATGTATTGTTGGCATTGCCGCATTTCCCGTTCGCAGATCGGCGTTGTCGCCAAGTCTGCGCGGCCAGGGAAACGTCGTCGCGGCGCGCGAGGAAACGGAGTTGACGGTGTCAGCCGCCGAGTAGACGGGGGGATGGCGCCCAAATGTTGTAAATTTATAGGCTGCAGCGACCTCGCAAAATCGAGAGGACGGGCTCGCGAAATCTCAGAAACACGAGTTTACGGTTTCGTGCGCGGCAGCCGATGCGCGTTTCGCGCATCCAAGTTCTGGCGGCGTTGGCAGCCACGCCAGCATGGGAACCGAGTAGGAACCGAGTAGGAACCGAGTAGGAACCGAGTAGGAACCGAGTAGGAACCGAGTAGGAACCACTCGGGTGAGTAGACGCCGAGTAGGAACCGAGTAGGAACCGAGTAGGAACCGAGTAGGAACCACGTATGAACCGCTCTGTGCGTCGAGACCGAGTAGGGACCGAGTAGGAACCGAGTAGGAACCGAGTAGGAACCGAGTAGGAACCGAGCACGCGCGCTCATCGCAAGATGCAACGCATGCGCAATGATCCAGCCAGAACAACATAGAACGGTGTGGACGCTGCGAGCTTGAAGCAAGCTTGCGTCAGAGCAACATACACTGGGCAACGAGCGCAGCCTGAGCGTTTCGCGAAAGGGGCGATGTCGAACTCATGGGTTGGCGCGATTGCCGAGCAGCGGCATTCGTACCAGGGCAGAAGCCATGGCCCACGCAGTGCGAGCTCGCGCGATCTCAGCGACCAAGATGGGTTCATGCGGCCGATGCCGCGACATTGAGACATGGGACGGCTGATCTATATCAGCAACGCGTTCCGCTTGGGAGAGCGAGGCGGTCATGCGGCGTCATTGATTGCATTGGCTTCGGCGCGGCCGCTGCGCACCATCGCCATTGCAACTTCCTCTGCAGCAATGCCCCTCGCGCTCATCGGCGTCGGCGCCAAGACGCGCGCGCCGCTGAGCCGCCCATCTCGAGCCCTCCGCCGCCAGCCCCCGCCGACGCGCGACCCCCCACCCCACCCGCCCACCCGCCCCACCCACGCACCACCAATGCGCGCGATGGCGCCGCGCTGCCACTCGTCGCGCGCCCGCGATGACATGCTGGAGCTGCGCCGCGCGAATCTGCGGCCATCGGCCACGCCCGCGAAGTTCACGCTCGCGCGCGAAGCGTGCCTCTGGCCCTGGCAAGTGCAACATCTTCCCCCCGACGGATGGGCGCGTGAGGCCTGGCGTTGATCGCGCGCGCCCGAGCGGTGGCCCTTCTGCTTGCGAATATCAGCCGCTCGCTCGTTTGACGACGGGGCGTGACGGCCATTCGCGGCCGACGCATTCACGGGCTATGAAGCGGCTCAAACGCCCCCGACCGCGAGAAAAAAAGTTGCACATCCGCGGGGGCAACGGGAGTATCGAACAGCGCGGAAACAATTGCTCTCGCGCGCGCGGCCCCGTCGCCGTCTCGGCCCCGAAGCGCGCCCCTGCGCGCGCGCTCGATGCGCTGGTGGCAAGCCATTGCGGTTCCACTTGCGGCGTGCCCAGCAACGCCCGCGCGCGCAGCCGCTCGCTGGGGCGCGGGATGCCGCGCTTCCAACCCGCGCAAAGCTTCGGTTGAGATCGCTGGCGGCAGCGGCTGGGCCGCGCGAGGCGACCCCGCGGCGGTCGATTGCGCCCGACTCGTAATCGGGGCGTCTCGGCCCCACGCATCACTTGCGCCCTTGCCGACGTTGGCGCCGTCGTCGGGCAGAGGCCGTGTCGCGCGCAATAGGCGCGGCGGCGCCGCGGATCGGCCAGCGTCGGCCATTGCGCAGCGGCCGATGCTCGGCCAGCGCCCCTGGGAGCGCGCCGCCGTCGTTCGACGCTGTTCGGGGCGGTTTGGCGCGCTGGTCGGCGCGATGGTCGCGCGCGTCGGTCCTGCGCGCAACGCCGACGGCATCAATCGCGCCCCCGACTGCCCCCCCCCCCCCCCTAGCGGTTCGTGCGGACGACGTATTCCAGCCCGCGCGGCGACGCGGAAATGCCGTTGAGTCAAGTTGCGCCGCGAGGGGTCGTCGTCGGCGCGCCCCGTTCGCGCTGCCGTTCCGCGACGCGACGAACCCCCTGGCGCGTCCGCGTTGAACCCTGAACGGTGGCCCAGCGGACTTCTGACTGCCACATTAGCTTCCACGCCAACATTGCGAATTCTCGTTTGTGGACAACACAGAGCCCCCCACTCGCGCGCGTGGAAAATGCGCAAAGACGCATGTTAACTCCAAAGTCAAACCTGTCACCGCTAAGGGTTCTTTCGGGTTTCCACACCAGCTTTGCGACTTGTTGATTTTCGAGTGTGGACTTCGAATACAGAGCTCCCCCCGCGCGCGTCCACGCGCGCGCGCGTGGTGAGTGATAGTAGAAATCGTACAAGAGAGCGAATATTAACGTGAAAATCAAATCGGTCACTGTTAAGGGGTTCATTGTAGTTTCCAGACCAACATTGCGACTTCTTCGATTGTGGGCAATCCAGAACTCCTCAAACCGCGCGCGCGCGCGCCGCGTCTCGCGCGCGTTGGAAATGCGCAAAAATTGCCATTATGTTCAACATCCGATCGGACACCGTTAAAGGACCCTGTGGGTTTCCAAGCCAGCATGCCGACTTTGCGATATTGGACACTGCGGAAATGCCACGCGCGCGCGGCGGGTGACACGCCCACCGCGCGTGTCACCCCAGAAATATTGCTAGTCACCGTTAGGAGGTTATTTTGTTTTCCATGCCAGCATGGCGACTTTTCGATTGTGGGCGATACAGAATTCCTCACCGCGCGCGCGCAGTCCACCGCGCCACTTAATGCATTGGATTTGAAGTTAAGATGCGTGTTGCGCATTTCCAACGCGCGCGCATGGGGAGTTCTGTGTTGTCCACAATCGAAAAGTCGCCATGTTGGCCTGGAAACTAAAGTGAGCCCTTAACGGTGACCAACAGGATTTCTGGGGTGACACGCGCGGTGGGCGTGTCACCCGCCGCGCGCGCGTGTGGGAATGTCCGCTGTGTTCGCAATCGAAAAGTCGCCATGTTGGCTTGGAAACTAAAGTGGGTCTGGACGGTTACCGACTGGATTCTGAACTTAAGAGCCGTTTTTGCGAACGCCCTACGCGCGCGCGTGGGGGGTTCTGTGTTGTCCTCAATCGAAAAGTTGCCATGTTGGCTTGGAAACTCAATTGAACCCTTAGTGGTGACCGACGGGATTTCGGGTGACCCGCGCGGTGGGTGGGTCACCCGCCGCGCGCGCGTGGCAATTTCTGGAGTGCCCACAACCGAAAAGTCGCCATGGTGGTCTGGAAACTAAAAGTTAACAAATATCGGTGACGACCGATTGGATTACGAGTGAAGGGTGGGCTGGATGAACTGCGCAATCACAAACGCGAACATAAAAAAAACAAACAACAAAACATAACAACAAACACACACACACACTAAAACACACACACACACATACGTATTAGCTGCGCAATCCCAAGTACCAGTACGATGGCGACGGGAGAACATTAACCGAAATCGACGGCCCGTCCAGAAACGATGCAGGTACGCCGGAGTAAATCAATAAAGCTGCACGATTGAAATGGATCGAGGAAGTGCAAATTTGGGCGGCATGTAGGCCACCTTCGGACGTTCTGGTTGAGTGCGCGGGCTGGGGCGACATGGAGACGGAGGGGTCGCCCCCTCATCGCTCCCGCCCCTCCCCCCCCCGCGCCCTTCTCACCGCCCTTCTCTCCCGCAGCTCGACGGTCTCAAGCTTGGATTTCTGCCATCACTCAGTCCGCGCCTCCTGGCGAGAGGCCAGGTGCACTGTAAGTCCAGCTTACTTGGCCCCAGCGGCAGTGATGCCGACGATGGGGCCAACCGCGTCTGCAGCTTCCCCGCAACGCCCTGCCGACGCGAAGGGGCCCTCGCCCAATGAGCCCCTCCCGCGCAGCCCAGAGAAGCCGAAGATGAAGGTCAAGAGGTCCAAGCCGAAGGGCCAGCACAAGCCCAAGCCCAAGCCCATGCTCACGCAGATCAGTCATGTTGGCACGGCCGAGGTGGTCACGGCCGTTGCGAAGATGGTGCGTTTGAAGGAGGGCAAGGTCGAGAGGATGCTCAAGTGTTTGAGCCGCGTGTGCATCGAGGATCCCGAGCGGGAACAGGTTCGGCTTGAGGCGGAGGTGGGGGGTGGCAACGGGGGCGAGGGCGGGGCGGAGACGACTTCGCCCCCGCCCTCCCAATAGCACCCCCCCCGCCCTCCAAACCATCGAACCCTCCTGCCCCCAGGAGATCAAGAAGGGCACGCAATCCATCTCCATCGGCGGCGTCGTAACATTCCAAGTGCAGCACGGCAAGGATAAGAAGAAGCAGCCCACGTCCACTGTGATTGGAATCCCGAGCCTGTGGATTGGGGCGGCCAACCCTTGGCCCATCACGAGCTCGACCAAGATGAGCATCCCTTTGGCCGACGACTCGGATTGAGATGGCCGTGCCAGCAGATGCGCCTTGGTTCGATGTCCAGTGCAAGGTCGTTGGGGCATCCAACGGCAGAGTCTTGAACGCCACCTTTCAGCGCTGCATGTATATACGCATTGTGATTTGCAGCAGTTTCGGTCATTACAAGATATGGTAACGCACTTGAGCCATTCGGATTCGGCGGCGGCATTCTTGAGCCATGATTGGAGTAGGTCGGCAGAGAACGAGGATACCTCATCATTCTCCTTATCTTCCTCCCTCCTCTGATGCATGTGTCATTCGTGCTTCTCATTATCCTTGTCTTCCTCCCTCCCCCGTGCATCCCCCCATTCTCACCCCTCCTCCTCCTCCTCATCCATCCTCCTCCCCCCCGAACTCCCCCCATTCCCTTTCTGGTGGTCTGTGTTTGAATTCTTGACGCTTTGCGTATCCCCATCGGCCAATCCAGAAACGACGCCCATGTGAGTTGAGGTGATGAGTGAAGTGCAGTGGCAAATAGGGGGGCAGCCGAACCGTTCGAAGGATGAGGAGGAGGATGAGAATGATGATGGGTGGTTTGATGAGGGAGGAGGGGTAAGCTGACGAATATGATGATGAGGAGGAGGAGTCGGCGGATGAGGAGGAGGATGAGGATTGATGAGGAGGGCGAGCAAAACAGCAATGGGCCTCTTGGATGCCTCTCGGGATCTCTTTGGGTATATTTTGGGCGCATATTGGATGCCTCTTGGGCCGCCTTGGTTGTGTTTTTGCGTTCCAGGGGTGCCGTTGGGCGTTGTGGGTGCCTCGGTGGTGTCTCTGGGCGCCGCTGGGGGTCATATCGGGGGCCTTGGGGGGGGGCCTCTTGGGGCAATATGTGGACCTCTTGGAGCATCTTGGGTGCCTCTTGGATCGTCTGGTGTGTGGTGGGGAAGGGGGGTGGTGGTGGCATATTGGGTGCCTCTGGGGCCATGTTGAGGCTTATTGTGGGTATATTGGGGGGGGAGGGGGGGGGGGGGCTCTGGGATGCCTCATGCGCGCCTCTCGGAGCCGACTGGGCGCCTCCTGGGGCCCTCTTGGGGCGCTCTTGGGAGCTCGAGGGGCGCGCTTGGTCCTCGATCAAACCAGATGGCAGCTTCAATTATGGCCGCCCCCCTCGGGAGCCCCAGAAATCGCATCCTGAGGCGCTCTCTTGCGATGTTGGAGCGCTCGTGGGCGCCCTCGGGGGCGCCTTGAGGCTCTCCTGGGCCTCTCATGGGGCCCTCTTGGGCCATCTTGGAGCCACCTTGAGGCCTCGGAAGTCCATCATAAGCAAAATGACGAGACATCATCAAACATTGGTTTTCTTTAAGATGTTGGAGGCTATCGGCTCCTTGGTCGGCTCCTTGGAAGTCTCGGAGGCATCTTGGAGTTGTCCTGGGGCGGTATTGCGGCCTTTTGGAGCATATTCGGAGCCGTCGTGAAGCATCGTAGGCTATCTCGAGGAATATTGGACATCATCTTGGGCTTGCCGAGGCGCTCTTGGAGCCGCCTTGGGCCATCTGGGACATCCCAACCCCTCGCGGACCCCCCCCCCCGTCCAGGTCCATGGGATGGGGGTCGGGGGATTGGTAAACCCATCCCCGAAGGGGGAGAACAAGGGTTAGAAGAGGAAGCGCACTAAACCACATATGCACAACAGGGCTGGTGGGGTTCAGGAGCGCCCCTGCCACGAGTTGCGAACCTGGCCCCCAGGGAGGCGTGCGCGTGCCCGTGCCAGTATCACTCGTCCACCGACCGCTCGCTTGGAGTCACATTGATAGTTTGCCATTGGATCATTCAATTTTCAGATTTCTCGGGGCCCTCAGGGGGCGCATCAAGTGTCAAGTGTCAGAGTGAGGGGGCCGAACGGTCATTCACTGTCCCTGGGTGCGTAGCTGAAGTGGGGGTCCGCGGCGCGGATTCTTGTTGTTGTTGTTGTTGTTGTTGTTGTTGTTGTTGTTGTTTTGTTTGTTGCGTCGTCCTGGGTGGGTCGCGGGTGGGTCGCGGGTGGTCGCGGCGCGGGTGGGTCGGTCGCGGGTGGGTCGCAGGTGGGTCGCGGCGCAGGTGTGTCGCGGGTGGGTCGCGGCAAGGGTGGCTCGCGGCGCGGGTGGGTCGCGGGTGGGTCGCCGCGCGGGTGGGTCGCGGCACGGGCGGGTCGCGGGTGGGTGGCCGCGCGGGTGGGTTGGTGGTGTGGTTGGTGGCGTGGTGGTGGTGGTGTGGCTGGTGGTTGGTGGTGGTGGTGTGGTAGTGTGGTGTGGCTGGTGGTGCGGCTGGTGGTGTGGCTGGTAGTCTGGTTGGTGGTGTGGCTGGTGGCGTGGTGGTGGTGTGGCTGGTGGCTGGTGGCGGTGGTTTCGTTGTGTGGTGTGGCTGGTGGCGTGGCTGGTGGTGTGGCTGGTAGTGTGGTTGGTGGTGTGGGTGGTGGCGTGGTGGTGGTGGTGTGGCTGGTGGCTGGTGGCTGATGGTGGTGTGGTAGTGTGGTGTGGCTGGTGGTGTGGCTGGTGGTGTGGCTGGTGGTGTGGCTGGTAGTGTGGCTGGTGGCGTGGTGGTGGTGTGGCTGGTGGCTGGTGGTGGTGGTGTGGTAGTGTGGCGTGGTAGTGTGGTGTGGCTGCTGGTGGTGTGGCTGGTGGTGTGGCTGGTAGTGTGGCTGGTGCTGTGGCTGGTGGCGTGGTGGTGGTGGTGGTGTGGCTGGTGGCTGGTGGTGGTGGTGTGGTCGTGTGGTGTGGCTGGTGGTGTGGCTGGTGGTGTGGCTGGTAGTGTGGTTGGTGGTGTGGCTGGTGGCGTGGTGGTGGTGGTGGTGTGGCTGGTGGCTGGTGGTGGTGGTGGTGTGGTAGTGTGGTGTGGCTGGTGGTGTGTGGCTGGTTGCGTGGCTGGTGGCCTGGTGGTGGTGGTGTGGCTGGTGGCTGGTGGTGGTGGTGTGGTAGTGGTGGTGAGCTAGTGTGGTGTGGCTGGTGGTGTGGCTGGTGGTGTGGCTGTTCGTGTGGTTGGTGGTGTGGCTGGTGGCGTGGTGGTGGTGGTGTGGCTGGTGGCTGGTGGTGGTGGTGTGATAGCGTGGTGTGGCTGGTGGTGTGGCTGGTGGTGTGGCTGGTAGTGTGGTTGGTGGTGTGGCTGGTGGCGTGGTGGTGGTGGTGTGGCTGGTGGCTGCTGGTGGTGGTGGTGTGGTAGTGTGGTGTGGCTGGTGGTGTGGCTGGTGGTGTGGCTGGTGGCGCGGTGGTGGTGGTGTGGCTGGTGGCTGGTGGTGGTGGTGTGGTAGTGTGGTGTGGCTGGTGGTGTGGCTGGTGGCGTGGCTGGTAGTGTGGTTGGTGGTGTGGCTGGTGGCGTTGTGTTGGTGGTGTCGCTGGTGGCTGGTGGGGTCGTCTCGCGGGTGGGTCGCGGCGCGGGTGGGTCGCGAGCGATTCGCGGCGCGGGCGGGTCGTGGCGCGGTCGCGGCGCGGTCGCGGCGTGGGCGGTCGCTGTCGCCACGCCTGCCCGCCCGCCCCCTCACTCTTATCCGCAATTGCGGGGTGCTACGTACATGATTTCGCCACGACGTCGTCTCGTCAGTTGCCATTTGGGCTCAAGGTTGTTAGCTTCAGCAGTCACTCACTGCAAGTTGATTATTGCATCGCTTGTCTGGTCAATTCAACGATGGCGTCTGGGCCTAGTTCGGCCCGTAGTGCTGGGTCGCGTGACGGGGATCTCGCTGGAGACGGCGGCAACGTCTTGCAGGACAGTATGGCGACGTGCTACTTGTGTGAGCAGGAGGAGGTTATCACGAAGGAGTGGCGAGGCGTCCAGCTCTCGGCCGATTGCTGGAACGCCGTTCGCTCCCACCGCTTGCAGCTGAAAGGCAATGCCAAGGCGCTCAAGGATTCCGCGAGTAAGGTGCATGGGGACCCCGATACGTGGCGTAGCGATGTCATGCCGTACAAGTCGAACGGTGTGGCCTACTCCTCGACTCGTGGCAAGGCGCGGGCTGAGACGCAAGCGAAGCTGCGCCTGACTCAGACGGAGGACATGCAGGTCGATAAGGAGCGCACGGGCAGGAAGAACCAGATGTACTCCAAGAGGCACTACAAGTCCTACCGAGGCTTCTGGGACAAGGTCCCCTCGGATGACGCCAGCGAGGAGTTCGACATGCTGCAAGAGACCTCCCCGCACTACGACTCCGACGGCGAGCCGTGCCAGCGCATCAAGGGCCACAAGTACGAGATGAAGGAGACTGGCCGCGACCGCAGGACAGGCATCGTGACGCTGAGCCAGGACGGCGACATTGGTGGCAACAGTGGGGCTACGAACCCGCCCTTGAGCGACGGTCGAGTCGTTGGCCTCGGCGATCTTCCCTCGGGTCTGGTGGAGCGCACCCCTCGGGGCAGGTCGCCCATGGAGTGCGCGACGTGGTCTGGCAGTAAGCGCAAGCAGCCTGACGACGCAGCGTCGATGAGGGCGGCCAGGCAGAGGAAGGACCCCAAGCATCATATCGAGAAGGACAACGCGGAGGCGCTCTTCCTAGTGGCCAAGGAGGAGATCATGCAGGACTGCGTGGCCATGGCGGCGAAGTATTTGGGCCCGAAGTCTACTGCAGGCAAGCTGAGGGCGCTGAAGGACAAGCACAGGGAGAACAGTGATGCCCCTGACTGCACGGATGCCCTGAAGAGGTTCGGCGAGCGGGAGCAGGAGCTTCTGGAGATCAAGGGGGCGCTGAAGGACATGAAGCTGGGCGACCAGGAGGACGTCAAGTCGAGGGTGCAGGTCCTGCAGAAGGAATTCCAGGAGCTCGAGAAACTGGCCCTCCAGAAGATCACCACGTTCGGCTTGGTCGAGTGTGGCGTCAAGAAGGCCGCGCGCACGCAGTACCTGGCCGTGCGCCACCAGAAGGGTAAGGTCGAATGGACCAGCGAGCCCCCCCTCCCCCATCCCTGTCTCCTTTCGTGCGGAGACAGGATGACTTGGACGATGAGGGTGGATGGGGGAGCAGTGGGAGTAGGAGTAGGGGTAGGAGGATGAGCAGGGAGGAGGATGAGGATGGTGATGATGGGGGGGAGGACGAGGAGGGGGAGGAGCTCGCTGGTCCAACGAAGGTATGCGCCGCCTTGACTGCTGGCGGCTACCCGCCGAAGACGGCCAAGGCCATGGCCAACATCATTCACGAGAACAGCGCCACTGGCATCACGGGTGAGACCGTAGGCAAGCTCTTCAACGATATGGTCAACGTGAACCCTGCGGAGATGATTACTAACGAGGTCTGCGTCTGGTCGCAGTCCGACAGGCAGCACATGGTGATGCGCAAGGCGATCTTAGACAAATGCGAGGAGGTCCTACAGGACAAGACCAAGTCTCTTGACACCCAGATGGCAACGACGAGGTGGACGGGCGCGCTCACGCGCCTGAACGTCGACGTGAGCGAGATTGACCACAGCCTTCCTCCGAGCGCTGGCGCCCTCTTTCATGATGGCAACACGCCCAACCTCGTCACGCTGCGCCGCGACGCCTGTCGCAGAGGGCCCGCGGCGTTCAGCATGACAGGTGTCGGCGGCTACGTGATGACGCTGGGCGAGCCGATCATCTTCATGGTCTACAACGTCAAGCACTTGCTGGACAACGGGATCATCATCTCCAACATGCCAGGGTTGACTTGGGGCCAAATCTGCGTATATATATATATATAGACGTGGAGGCGGATGATGAAGACGACGACGACGACGACGACGACGACGACGACGACGACGTGACGACGACGACGATAATGAACGGAGGAGGAGGGCTGAGGAAGGGATGAGGGATGAGAGTTGCGGAGGAGGAGGAAGAGGGGACACCTTGAGTATCGGATCAGGTTTCTCAAGTCCGATGCTGGCTGCGAGTTCCTGGCTTCGAAGTCTTGCTCGGTCTTCTCCATGCCTGCGGGCTGCGTGGCTTGGATCCCATACGGGTTCGTGTTCGCTGCGGTGTTCTACACAGGTTCGGCCGCCAATGACAAGGATGCGGCGAGGTGGGGCCACTTCGTGAGCCTCAGTGTCCTGTCTAAGAGCCTCGCGGCGGAGCTCGAGGCGGACACCTACAAGGCCATCAAGATGGAGCTCGAGAACCACTACAAAACGGAGACGGCGCAGGTGTGGAAGGACCGCGCGGCTGTTTGGACGGCGTTCGACAAGACGGTCGCGGCGGCAGAGTGAGTATCAGAGTTTGGGCGGCGTTCGGCAAGACGGTGGTGACAGGTTGAGTGAGGGGTTGCGCGATCTGATCCCTCGGTTTTGACTTTGGCCTGGAGGCCGCATGCAGTGCTCAGGGTTGACAGTGTTGCCCGCCCAGAGCGGGCGCAATGTTGGATGGCTCCAAGCGGCTGGCCTTGTTTCAAGAAGTGCGAGCGCGGCCCTGCCGCGCCGCGGTGCCCGCGCGCCCCAGGGGCGAGATCACGAGGAGGAGGAGGAGGAGGTAGCGGATGAGAACGACGATGAGGAGGAGGGTGGTGACGAGGACGGGGGCGAGGATGAGGAGGAGGACGAGGGCGAGGATAATGATAACGATGAGGAGGAGGGCTGGAACGGGGAGGGGGGAGACTACGATGAGGGGGCAGGGGTGAGGAAGATCAGGATCATGATGGGGACGATGACGTGGCGCACATTGGCACTCCATTCGCGAAGAAGTTTAGTGGACGTTTGCTTGGTCGCAGTCGCGAGTTGGTGGATCGAAGTTGTTGCGGTGACTCTAGACGGCTCCGCGCTCGTGGCAGGCGCTTGATAGCAAAAAGCACAAACAACAAATCTGCCTCCTCTACGTTCCTCCTCGCTCCTCCTCCTCCTCCCCCCTTCGGCCCTCCCCTTGACTCCTGGCTTGGGTGATGTGTGCGTCGTCGTCGTCGTCGTCGTCGTCGTCGCCGTCGTCGTCGTCGTCGTCGTCGTCGTCGTCGTCCTCTGTTTTTTCGGGCTCGTTCGATCGACTCACTCGGTCGCTCAATCATGCTACCGTGGAGGTCCGAATAGGGAGTGTGCCAAATCACCCGTTGCCCCCCCCGTTGTTATATCGCAAACAGCGCACCCGACAACATTTCTAGAGGCAGCTGTGCATTGAATGTGTTCTCAGACACGATCGCCGTGAAACATCTTGAAATCGACCCCCCCTCGCGCAGCCAGCCTGGAAAAAACATACCAACGGCAGCAGCAAGCGCAGTTATCATGTTATGTAGCGCGTGTTCGCTTGCCTGGCGTGAGTGCGTATGCGCGTCGGTTGATTCTATGTCTCAATGCACATACTACTGGCGCGATTGTATATTCCGACATTGGTGCCGTGCTGTTCTTTTCCTAAGATGATGAACGACGAATTTGATGACACTTCCGTGGTTCAAAAAAAACAAGATTAAGTTTATCTCTCTAGGGAAATACTAGTGGAAGGTTCTCTCCCTCGGAGGCGTTCTCAGAGGACAGAGTAGAGGGTCGAGTTGCCGCTCTCCGCTGTCTTGACAAGACTCCCAGAATACTTTTCGTTCGAGGCCGAGCGCGACCGGGCCCAACCAACCCCCATCCAAATCCATTCTCAGAAACCCCGAGGCGAAGGAGCACGAGGAACGATAATGAGGATGGAGGAGACGAGGAAGAGACGGACGATGCGGATGAGGGGGATACCGAGGAGGAAAGGAAATTAATCAACATGGGAGGTCGAGGTGGAACATACGGTACACAGAGGCAGGACAAAAAGGATGATCGTGAGATGAGGCAGTAAGGATGGGTGGGGCGATGAGGTAAACTATCGAAGGTACGGGGACACCCAGGGGACATGAAGCATGAGTGAGTGGTGATGCTATCCCCCGAGGATCGCGAGACCTTGGACCCAAACCTCGAAACGTTCACGACTGAGACCAGAGTAGACGGCACCGTAGCCGTTGACGGGGGCAGAGACCTAAAGGGGACTCAGGCATACCCCCCTGCCTTCGGCGACGCCCTAGTTAGATTGCACGCCGATTGTGTTGAGGAGATCGCTCGTGATTCTGATGCGTTTCAATGCGAGCTCTCCCGCGCTCGCTCGGAGGGCCTGTCAGGTCCTTCGAAAAAGTCGTGGCCGAGGGCAGGTCTGCGAAGTGTGGCGAGGCACCTCGGGCTGTAGTCCTACGTGCCTGCCCATTTCAGGATGGGCGAGAGGAGCGATGATGATGATGATGATGATGGTGATGACGATGATGATGATGATGATGATGATGATGGTGATGATGCTGATGATGCTGATGATGATGATATAGGGTGAGGTTGTGAAGGGGGCGTCTATGAGTTGAGGGTGCTAAGAAGCAATCGAGCTGGCGATGCGTGCTGTCAGAGCGCGATCGCATGCACGCGTCAATTTGAACTGGGATGCGATGTGATATCGCGCGCGTGGGCCGCGTTGAGAAATCGCTTCCTCGCTCCTATCGTCCCGGGCTCTGCGTGCGTCGCTCCGTGGAGGGGCGGGCGGATGGGCGGCAGCATGCAGGGGCCCGACACCATCCCACCCACCTATGTCCACATGCTCCTCCTTCCTGCGCCACCTATTCCTGTCCCTGCTCCTTGTCCTACTCGTGCTCTTTCCTCCTGGTCATTCCTCCGTGTCCTGATGCTGTCTGTTCCTGTTCCCTCCTCTTCCGTCCTCCTCTTCTTCCTCCAGGCCAGACGGGTGTCTGCGTTGACCAGGTGGAAGTGCTCTCCCTCTTCCTCTTCCTCCACCTTCTCCTCCTCCACTCCGTTTGTGTTCAAAGCCATGTGTAAAACAAACACACAAAACGATTCCTGTCCGCTCCGCCTCCTCCTCCTCCTCCTCTTCATCTGCGTGATCCCGCCTGCTGCATGCTCTCAGGGGGTTCGAGATGTCCTGCGATCCGTCAGCCGTTTCTCGACCGAGGTCTCTGGGGTAGGGGGGAGCCAGGCTGATGCTGGCGATTTCTGAGTCGTTCGGTGCCCGCCTCCTCCTCATCCTCCTCCTCTTCCTCCTTCCCTGGGCTGTGTGTAACTGCTGAAGTTATCATGGGTGATCGGTGCACATAACTCCTCCTCCTCCTCCTCCTCCTCGAGCCTCCTCCTCCTCGAGCCTCCTCCTCCTCCTCCTCATCCTCCTCTTCCTCGTCCTCCTCCTCCTCCTCGTCCTCATCCTCATCCTCGTCCTCATCCTCATCCTCATCCTCATCCTCATCCTCGTCATCATCAGCATCATCATCATCCTCCTCCTCATCATCATCATCATCACTACCACCACGACCACCATCATCATAATCGCCATCATCATCAGCAGCAGCATCAGCAGCAGCATCATCATCGACATCAACAGCATCGACATCATCATTATCATCATCCCCTTCTCCTCCTGCCCGGAAGCCCAGTCAAATTGGAACCCGCATTCTGAGCTTGAGGGGCGGGCCCGAAGGAACATATCAGAGCGCTGGTGGGCAACCGGCTGGCGCTGCCTGTGACCCTGGAACCCTCCTCCTCCTCCTCCTCGTCATCAGCATCGTCATCATCATCATCACCATCATCATCATCATCATCAGCATCAGCATCAGCAGCAGCACCATCATCAGCATCAGCACCAGCAGCAGCATCAACATCATCATCAACATCATCATCATCATCACCCCCTCCTCCTCCCCCTCCCTCCTCATCCTCCTCCTCATCCTTCTCCTCTTCCTACCCGTCCTCCTCCTCCTCCTCCTCCTCCTCTTCCTCCTCCTCCTCATCATCATCCACCCCCTTTTCCTCATCCTCCTCCTCCTCCCCGCCGCCTCCTGCTCGTCCCCCCTCTGCCTTTCCGCGCTGTCAGCCCCCGCGCGAAGGTCTGGGGGACTCTCGACGTCGACTGCGGCCCCACGATGCTGAAGCGCATCCGTACCCTCGCCGCCGCCCCTCCGCTGGCGCGCCGCAGCGCATCGCTCTGACGGTGTGCCTTCCACCTCCGACCTCCCATCCCATGTTCAACCCCTCCTGCCTCTCCCGTGTCCTCCCATCCCCTCCTAACTTCCTCCAATATCCTCCCATCCCCTCCCAACCCCTCCGATCTCCTCTTGTGACCTCCCGCCCCTCCTTCCCTTCCCCTCCTGTAGCCCCTCTCGTATGCCTCCCGTTCATCCCTCCTGTGTTGGCGCCTTCCCTTGGCCCCTCCCAACCCGCGTCTTGGGGCCCCTCCTATCCACGCCCCGTGGCCATCCATGTCCTTGTTTAGGCCAACTCGTATCCACATCAAATGGATGCGTCGTTGGTGCGTGTTCAGATGTGCGAAACGCATTGCGGATGTGCGAAACACCAGTTCAGATGTTGATGTGAGATTTCGGATGTGCGAAAAACAGTTCGGATGTGCGAAACGCACTTGCGAACTGTTGTGTGGATGTGCGAAACGCAGGTCGGATGTGCGAAAAACATGTGCGATCGATGACGTGGTCCCTTGTGATGCAGGTGATGCGCGTTGATGTGAAAAACTCGGATGCGCGAAAAACATGCGAGGAATGTGCGAACGGTTGCGTGGATGTGCGTCACACAGACGTATAAACGGTGCCATGTTCCTGTGCCTCGCCGGACCCCCTCTGCGTGCCCTCGCGCGTGCAGCTCGGGCTCGCCATCGCAGCCCCTCAGCGTTCTGTCACCCCGATTGAGTTGAGTGCAGCCATGCCTCCAAAGAAGCGGAAGGTCGCCCCAAAGCTCCCATCTGAGCAGCCCGGACTGGTCGACATCGGCCATAAGAAGATCAAACAAGAGATCCCCGAGGCCGCGCGTTTCTTGCTTTCGTGTGTGTTGGCACGTTGCGCGCGCGATGCGCTTGACCCACCAACGCCGTGTATGCTCATGTAGCGCTGCATGCCCGCCATAGATGGACCCGCGTGCCCCGAATGGTGCCACTCCCGATCGCTGGACTCATCGCCCTCTGCCTGCAACGCCCGTGGATACTGGAGGCGCGGCTTTCGCGAACGACCCCTCTGACCCGACCCCCCCCCCCCCAAACGTAACGTGCGATTCGGAGGCGATGGCGACATCGACGACGACAACGCCGACGATGACGACGACATGTACGACGACGCCGACGACCATGACGAGGACGAGCGAGGGCGACGATGACGACGCCGACGATGACGACGGCGACGTAGAGCACGGCTATGACGACGGCGAAAACGGGCGATGACGATGAGGATGACGAGACGGAGCAGGACCAGGAGTGGGATTTAGCTGCGGACCCCCAGTCGAATACGGAGACCGATGAGGAGGAGGACGAGGATGGGCAGGAGCAGGAGGGCGATACGGATGAGGAGAAGGAGGATGAGAGGAAGGAGGATAACCCCTTTGGGGTAGATGTTTTGGTTTCTCGGGCCGACGTTGAGATTTATGTCGTGGAACCTGTTCGCGGCCATGGCCCGCCGTGGCCAGATGTGCCCCTTCGTTCCTTATCACGCGTGTCTCGGTGTGGCACGACGACTGCGCGTTGGCATGTGAGGTCGACGCTGGCGACGGCGATTGCACGAAACATAAATTGAGTATGGACCGACCGTCCTGGCATTCCTATAACCCTACCACGACATGTTCTTAGAACCCCAAAATTTTCTAAGACCAAAAACACTGTTCTTAGAACATAAATCTAATGTGATAAAACAAAACAGACTCCGCCAGAAATGTCCTAAGAATATTCCGTGGAAACTACAGAGGGTTCTTAGAACATTGCTTGGTGGGGCTATAGGCAAGCCAGGACGCTTCGCCACTGCTTGACTAAACAATCTCTACAGGGAAAGGCAGCACCGGCAGCGAGTTCAGGATCGGCCCCTTCGACCCCGGCAACACCGGCGCTGGCGACCCCGCCGAAGACGGCCCTGAAGGGCGGCATGCACCTGCCGCCGTCAGGGGCGGCGAAGTTCACCATCGGCCCGGTGGCGAAGAAGGCGAGGGGGCGTGTGGCCACGGGGCTCGCCGTTGGTAAGACGAAGACGGCTGGGACGCCGATCATGAAAGCTCTCGCAGGAGGCGCCACTCCCCCGCCACTCCCCAAGGTCAGCGCGAAGGTGCTGGTCGCAGCCAAGGCCAAGTCGGCGCCGCCCACGCCGCTCCCAGCCGCGGCGCCGCCGCCTCCAGCGACGGCCCAGCCGCTCCCAGCGACTGCCAAGTCGCCGCCCCAGCTGGCAGAGCCCTCGACCTCCGGAGACAAGAAGAAAAAGAAGAAGAAGAAGAAGGTCACGCAGGCGACGGAGCTCGCGGCGCCTGCAGCGCAGACAGCCCCGACCAAGGCCGCGCCGCCTGCAGCGACAGGAGTGCCGATGACGCCGCCGGCGACGGCCGCAGGTGTGCAGTCGCCCGCGCCGAAGTCGTCGACGCCGAACACGCTCTCGGTGGACGTGCTGAAGCAGATGTTCGCAGCGGCCGCTGAGAGCAACGGCACCAACCTGCAGGACATCATGACGTCGATGGGTTGGACGCCGCCTGCTTCGTCTGGCGCGGCCTCCTCGCTCGAGGGCGCCAAGCCCGCGGCTGCCGATGCTGACGCTGCAGATCCACACGAGGAAGGTGAAGCTGAGGCAAATGAGGAGGCGGAGGAGGAGGAGGAGGAGGAGGAGGAAGAGGAGGAAGAAGAAGAAGAAGACAAGGAGGAAGACGAGGAGGAGGACGCCGATGGAGACGCTGCTGGCGCGGGCGCAGGTGGCGCCGCGGGCGGCGCTGGCGACAACGCCGAGGGCGAGGACGATGCTGATGAGGAAGAGGAGGAAGAGGAGGAGGAGGAGGAAGCAGACGCCGAGGGCGGCGGAGTCAGCGCCTCAGCCGAGACGGAGCCGCAGCAGGACAACGACAGCGCTGCGAATCTGAAAAAGCTCAAGCAGAAGCAGTGCCAGGCGAAGCTCGAGGCCGCAGCCAAGGGCCAGTGCAACGCGAGTTCGCATAAGAAGGAGTGGGATAGGTTCTGGGTCTCCCAATCGGAGTTCGGGATCGGATGATGTTCTAGAAGCTGCTGTCTTCCAGACATCCCCCATTATGTAGTTGCTGTCTCCTTACGGGGGCCCCCTTTCCCCATCATGGCTTGTCGAACTCATAAGATCCGATTATATTGCTGCGCCGATCTCGGCCTTGCCGACCCTCTGCTCAGAGGCCCGCGCCTTCTGATCAGGGCGGGCGCTCAATGTCGGCATGGTCGATGTCGGCGTCGGCGCATATAGCCGCCGCTACACGCCCCCCTCGTGCCAGACGTGCCCCAGGTTCAGTCGCAAGAGGAAGTTGCCCCCGAAGCTGCAGGAGATGTTCTCCAAGGACAAGCATGCCTTGTTCAACCAGTTCATTCTGGTCGGGGAGGACTTCAACAAGCTCGAGGCGTTCTACGAGAGGGTGGAGGAGAAGAAAAACACGGAGCGGCAGCTGTGGAAGCTCGTGCCCAAGAAAGACCTGCACCTGTACTACCGCCAGGATTCGCCGCGGAGGAGGGATGATATGAGGAGGTGGGGAGGACTAGGGAACGAAGAGGATGAGAAGGAGGAGGAGGAGGAGAGGAGGAAACAAACAAGGAGGAGGAGGAGGAGGAGGAGGAGGAGGAGGGAGGTGGGAGGTATACCAGGGAGGAGGGGGGAGGGAACGGCGGCGGGTCGACCCAGGAGAAGATCCCGGAGGTCGTGAAAATGCGCCACGAGAAAGGCCAGTGGGAGAAGGACAACGACTTCCCGGACGACGAGGAGAGCCGCCATTACTGGGTCCGCTCCTTCTCTTCCTCCTCCTCCTCCTCCTCCTCATCATCATCATCTTCCTTATCCTTCTCCTTCTCCTTTCCCCCGCCCCGTCCTCTTCCGCCTGCTCACTCCTCCTCGTTGCTTCTCCCTCGCTCCTCCTCATCCTTCTCCTCCTCCTACTTCCCCTCCTCCTCCTCCTCCTCCTACTTCCCCTCCTCCTCCTCCTCCTCCTCCTCCTCCTCCTCCTCCTCCTCCTCCTCTCCTCCTCCTCCTCCTCCTCCTCCTCCTCCTCCTCCTCCTCCCACTATCCTGACATTGCAATCCTGTCAGTCCTGTCCATTTTCGCGAGCGAGGGCGAATGGCCGAGCCCGCGTGCCTCGACCCCTGGGTGCTTGGACTCATTTTCCTCCTCCTCCTCTTCCTCCTTCTCCTCCTCCTCTACCTCATCTTCTTCCCCCTCGTTACCCTCCTCTCCTCCTTCCTCCTCCTCTTAACCTCCTCCTCCTCCTCCTCCTCCTCCCCCTCATCCTCCTCCCCTCCCTCCTCCATCTGCCCTCCTCCATTGTTATTTTCCTCCTCCTCTCCTCCTCCTCCTCCTCCTCCTCCTCCTCCTCCTCCTCCTCCTCCTCCCCTCCTCCTCCCCTCCTCCTCCCCCTCCTCCTCCTTCCTCCTCCTCCTCCTCCCTCCTTCCCCTCCTCCCCTGGACTTTTCAAACCCATTTTGGCCCCCTCCTCCTCCTCCTCCTCCTCCTCCTCCTCCTCCTTCTCCTCCTCGTCCTCTTCCTCCTCCTCTGGGCGCTCTTCTCCCTGTCCCCAGGTCCCTGCCGGCAAGGTGCTGAAGAAAGACCATTCCAAGTCGGAGAAGACTGGCATGAGGGGCTCTGGTGACATCTCAGATGACCCCTCAAAATTCATCGAGGGGTCCGGCCTCCTGCAGAGCCTCCGCCCCACGGATGACGCTGCTGCTCGGGACTTCTGGAAGGTCGTCGGCAGCGTCCCAAAGCCCAAAGCGAGCCCGAGGACCCTGGCGCGCAACCCAACTCCTTCACCCCAGTTATGTCATTGCTGCCAGACTCACGAGTCTGACTTCGGACATTTTGTCCACGCCCATGGTTCCTGGGCCCTCCTGGCGTGCCGCGTGTGGTTTTGGCCTCTTGGGGCCGTCGTTCCCCTGGGGCCCTGGGGATTCGGACCTCGGGGCTTATCCAAGCCCCATCGGGTTTTGGGGTGGGTGGTCGACAGCCGACAGATTCAAGGTCGAACGTAGATCTACGTTCGACCTTGAATCTGTCGGCCTCAACCCCAGCCAGTGCCTTAATATTATTGGTAACCCTAGCAGGCAGCAGCAGAACAACGACGACAAGGAGGGCAAGCCAGTCACGGTGGTCGAGCTCGCCCGGAGCACGAATGCCAGCCTGCTGAAGGCCATGGTGGACGCGAAGAAGGCCGCTGTTTCGATCTCTGGCCTCGAGTACTCGGAGACCCTCGTGGAGGCCCTGAACGATTTCTACTCCAGGATGGAGACGCTGTACAAGACGGTGGAGGCCAGACGACGACAACGACCACGAGGACGACCACGACCACGACGACGATGACGACGATGACGACGATGACGGCTACGACGACAACGACGACAACGACAGCGGCGGCGGCGGCGACGACGACGACGACAATGACGACCACGACGACGACCACGACCACGACGGCGATGACGACGCTGACGACGACGACAACGACGGTGACGCCGACGCCGACGACGACGACGGCGACGATGACGGCGGCCGAAGACGACGGCGACGACGGCGGCGGCGACGACGACGACAACGACGACCACGACGACGACCACGACCACGACGGCGATGACGACGCTGACGACGACGACAACGACGACGACGCCGACGCCGACGACGGCGCCGACGCCAACGACAACGACGGCGACGATGACGGCGGCTGAGGACGACGGCGACAACAGCGGCGACGGCAACGACTGCAGGGCAAGCTGCGGGACGGCAAGGACCAGAAGGCGGACTACAGCGAGCTCCCCACTATAAGATACGCTGCGCGTCCACCGACTAGCCATCGCTCGGACGTCCATTCCATGTGTTTTTGTCGGTTTCGTGCGTGGCTTTTGCCACATGATCAAGGATGTTCCTCGATGGTCCTCGCCGAAGGAAAAAACGCACACGTCCGAGCGATGCCAAGCCGAGGGGCTGGGCCCACGGCTCGGGCGGGAGGGGAGGGTATTCACCTATTCTATCCTCCATGGAAGATAAGATAGGTGATCGGCAGTGGGAGCCGGACGGGTCGGCAGTGTAGATAAGATAGGATAGGACGGATAGGTGATCGGCATGCAGTAGGATAGGATAGGATAGGATAGGATAGGATAGGACGGGGACGGATCAGCAGAGGGACTGAGACAAGAAAGTTGGAGGAGGGGCCCTGGGCCCCTCCTGGGGCCCACATCCACCGCGGCGCTCAGCTGCGTCCAGCCGTGGCAACGAGGGCCCCCGACGGGATGGTTGCGACCGCCCGAGCCCCCGCGCCCGCGTCGGGGTCGCCCCGCGGCCAGAGCGGATCAGTAAAGAGCTCGACTGGTGGGGGGAGAGGAAGAAGGTGGCGCAGAGCATGCGCACGCAGGCTATGAAAAGCGGGAGTGACGGCGCGGCGGGCAAGCGCAGGCGTGGCGGGTGATGACCCTTCGGAGGCGACGATCGGGGCGAATATAGCCCAGGGGCGGGCATCACACGCATTCGCATGGGAGCCTCGCCGAAAGCCAAGGACTCTCGGCGCCTGCATGAATGCATGTCTTGCTTACCCCTGGGCCATTCGCCCTCATCGTCACCCCCGGGTCTGTTTGAAGGGCGTCGCTGGGTCCGAGCCGCCAGCCACCTCGCCCCTCTAAGATGTTATAGCCCCCCCAACCTCCAGGTGGCGGCCAAGGCTCAGCGTGCGCGGGGGCCAGGCTATCATTGTTCGGGCGTTGACTGGGTGGCTCCCGCTGTATCGCGACCCCGGGGGGGGTGCAAGTTGTGGGCGCCTCGTGCGGGGGATCTACTCGACGCCCGAGCGCTTTAGGTTCCATAGGTTGCCTGAACTTCGGCGCGAGGGATCGCCGCGCTAGACCAGCAAACGCGCCCTTCGGCTGGCGGCCCCTCCCTCGCCCCGAGCCGAGAGAGAGAGAGAGAGAGAGAGAGAGAGAAAAAAAAAGATAGAGAGAGAGAGAGAGAGAGAGAGAGAGAGAGAGAGAGAGAGAGAGAGAGAGAGAGAGAGAGAGAAAAAAAAGAGAGGCGGAGGATAAGGATAAGGCTGGGCAAGGAGAATCGGGGGGATGGGTAGAGGAGGAGGAGGAGGAGGAGGAAGAGGATGAGGAAGAGGAGGACGGAAATGAGGACTGTCTGACTGACTGACTGACTGACTGACTGACTGACTGACAGACGGACGGACTGACTGACTGACTGGCCGACTCACTGGACTATGGCGCTCCACGTGCGACCGAAGGTCCTCGACAGATCCCACACTCCCCAGAGTGCTCGGATACTGGTCGGTCGAAGAGCATGCACCCCCAGAGTTTTGTCGGGGCGTGAGTCGGGGCAGGAGGATACGGGTATAGGAGATTAGGGGCTTGGGCAGGCGGAGGATGAGTCAGGAGCATGAGTGGAAGTATAGAAGTAGAGGAGGAGGAGGAGGAGGAGGAGGAGGAGGAGGAGAAGGAGGGGGATGAGGGGAAGGAGGAGGAAGAGGAGGAGGAGGAACAGGAAGAGGAGGAGGAGGAGGAGGAGGAGGAGGAGGGGGAGGAGAAGGAGAAGGAGGAGGAAGAGGAGGAGGAGGAGGAGGAGGAGGGGGGGGGGGGAAGGGACCCGACGATCCTCACCTCCTGAATTCTATCGGCCAATCCCCTCGGAAGGGGGTGACGCTGCCACCTGGTCAACGCCGACGCGGGCCCAGCCTGAATGAGGAGGAAAAGGAAGGAGGAGGAGGAGGAGGAAAAGGACGAGGAGGAGGAAGAGGAGGCTCGAAGGGGTTCCAAGAGGGCCCCATGGCCGTAGCCACTTGGGGCCAAGACGAGCTCAGCGGCAGAGCGACAGCCGCAGCACGCGCTGCCAACCCGAGCAGCAGCAGCAGCGCAACAGCGCAGCAGGCGCCATGCCCCCAAAGGGGAAGGGCAAGGACAAGACCAACGCGAAGAGGAAGGACAAGGACAAGACCACCGGAGAGAGGCCGCCCGAGAAGGGCAAGGGCAAGGGCAAGGGCAACGGCGGGGACACGGGCAGCAGCGGGAGCCACGGACCAGCCAGCAGGCGCAACCGCAGCAGGAGCAGGTCGCGCGGCCCATCGACGCCGAGCCGATTCCAGCCCTTCGAGTACCCCAAGCCGCACGTCACGTACAGTGAGGAGCGGCAGATTTACACGAAAACGTGGCACTCGTCGTATACAGAGTGGTGGTGGGATGGCCGCTGGAAGCTAGCAACTTGGAGATGCACCGACGTACACTTCGATGGGATGAGTGCCCAGCTTGCGGGGCGCTGCCCCCCCCCCCTCCGCCCCACCGGGGCCCGAGGGAGGGGGGGGGGGTTCTACGCCAAAAACCTTCATTTTTTCACAAGTTTTGACGCTCGACCTATATGTTTGTTAACGGGCTTTCTTATAAGAAAGCCCGTTAACAAACATATAGGAGGGGGAGGGGGAGAGGTGGGCGTGGCACCACAAGCTGGATACACAACCCATTAACATCGTCGAGGACGGCGGCGTCAAGGAGGTCTGGGAATGGAGCTACAACTGAGCTCGCTGCGTGCAGGACAGCTCTAGGGGGCCACGCGGCCATGCGACCCAAGGAGGTCGGGAATGGAGCTACAACTGCATGAGCTTGCTGCGTGCAGGACAGCTCTAGGGGGCCACGCGGCCATGCGACCCTTGCAGCTGCGCGTCGCGCTTACATCATCAGTCTACTTCTCCTTGCTCCTTGGTATAGAAGCAACGTCAGCGAGCGCGCGAGTCTCCAAGATGCAGCACCCATCCCTCCAGGCCCGCCCCTCTCTCAGAGGCGGGCCTGGATGGATGGGTGCCCCAGCGAATCGCACCGCCGCCGACGTTGCTTCCTTGTCAATCGACGAGGCGCGGGGGGAGAAGGAGAAGGAGGAGGAGGAGGAGGAGGATGAACGCCCGGCGCCAGGTACCTTGGCCCGCCCAGGGCCACCTGGAGGAGACGACATCGCGCCCGCGAACAAGAAGCAGAAGCTGAACGACTGCATGCGCGAGAGCCCCTTCTTCAGAAAACTTGTGGACCGCATAGGCTCTCCGCCTTCCGCCCTCGCCCTCGCCCCCCCTCTCCTCCAACCCCTCCTCCTCCACTTCCTCGTCCTCGTCGTCCCTCTCCCCCTCTTTCTTCTCCCCCTCGTTCTCCTTCTCCTCCTCCTCGCCCTCGGGTCGTTATCCTTCTATCCTCCGTCTCCTCCTCCTCCTCCTTCTCCTCCTCGCCATCGTCGTCGTCGTCGTCGTCATCCACCTCCTGCTCGCCCCCCTTACCCCCCGCCCCCCCCCTCCGCCTTGCCGCCCTCGCGAGGCCGAGGGGCCCACTTCACCGACCTGAGGTGCCTCGCCGAGTCGCTCGCGGAGGAGTGCCCCACCGAGGCGACCGACTGCATTCGCCACTTCAGCCGCCTGGGTGCCAACGGGAAGCACGCCAGCCACATAGAGCGAGATTTTCACAGGAGCGCGTTGTTTTTGCTTGCGTTCCTCCTCTAATCGTCCTCGGGGCGCGTCGCTGCCCGCTGCCCCGGTGCCCGGGGGAAAGATGACGAGGAGGAGGCGGATGAGGAGGCGGAGGAGGAGGATGGGGGAGGAGGCAGAGAGCGGGGAGGAAGAGGAGGAGGAGGATAGGGATGATAAGGAACATGACGAAGATGAGGAGGAGGAGAAGGGGGAAGAGGAGGAGGAAAAGGAGGAGGAAGAGGATGAGGAGCATAGGAAGAGGGAAGAGGAGGAGGAGGAAGAAGAGGAGGTGGAGGACGAGAGCGCTGAGGGAGGAGGGGGACGAGGAGGAGGATAAGTAGAAACGCATTCGGAGGAGCAGGGTGAGGAGTAGGATGAGGATGAGGTCGCACCCTGTTTGGGTGCTAGCGCGTGCCTGACTTCAAAACCGCTCCCATGGTGGTTCGGCCCGAAGTTGGGCTTCGATCTTGAGCCCTGCGAGCTGAAGCTGCCGCTGGAGACCGTGCAATCCTACACTCTGGTCCCGACGGTCGTGCATGTGATGCCGATGTACAAGATGTTCAGGGCGCTGTGGCAAGCGGGGCCGTTGCAGCGATCTGTGAGTCTGACGGGGCGCGAGGGCGCTGCCGGAATCAATTCGTTTTGGCGGAATTCTGTAGGGGCCTCATGGGCTCGCGCCCACCCGGAGCTGGCAGGGCGCACCGTGGACGATCTCTCGCGCACCCTGGGAGTCGTCATCCACGTGGACGGAGTGGAGGTCCGTCGGCGGGGATAGCGCTCGAAACTTTTACTTAGTGCCCATCTCTTGGGGCAAAAGTTAGACGACGGTTCTAAACCCAATGCGATCCCCAGGTGTTCAAGAACACCGAGTTCATAGTGTTCAGTTGGAGCACAATTCACACCGCAGGCCGCCTGCTCAGCTGCACTCACTAACTTTGTCGCATGCCCCCCCCCCCAACCCCGAAACCCGAAATGACCAGGAATTGGGGCGATGGTGCAGGGCAGAGTTGGAGTGCGGCGGATTCTCTTTAAGGGGGCACGTGCGTCTGGGATTGCAAGTTCCCGATCCTGTGCTTGCCGGGCGCATTGGTGAGCAAGGCGTCATCTCGAGACGCGATGATGATCGAGGCGAAGCGGGGGAAAGGGGAACCCCATTTGAGGCGCTCGGCTTTGGCGCCCCAGCTAACGCCGAGTGCTCTCGTTGCTGGGAGCTCCCCCATCCACGCGTTCGCGTCGATCGAGGTTTGTAGATATATCTCTTGGGACCTCAGCGTGATGGCTCAGGGGTGCGTCCCGCCTGTCGACTACAACGCAACCGAGCTGCCTGAAGCTGGGGCGCCTCTTGCAGGAGGGTTTCGAGGGGTGTACGTCGGCATCAAGGGCGATCGCAAAAGCAGGTGCCTATAGCCCAACATCCGATCGCACATATGCCGACGCGCGCCCCTCGAAACCCTGCCCCAGGCGCGAGTGTCATTTCACCGCTTTGCGTTTTCCGACCTGCCCCGTTGGTCTGAACCCCCAACCCCTCAAAATTTCCCCGTCGATGTGGAACTGAATTCGGCCGATGCGCAATGGCGCTTTCTTTGCGAAAGCGGGCGGGCTTCTCCGACCGCCATTACAACGCCACGTTCATATGCGAGCGTTGTCTCGCTTGCAAGCTCACGAAGAAAGGCTTGCAAGGGATGGAGGGGGAAAGAAGAGGAGGAGGAGGAGGAGGAGGAGGAGGAGAAGGAAAAGAAGAAGAAGAAGGAGGAGGAGGAGGAGGAGAAGGGCCAGGGCCGGCCGGGCCAGGAGGAGAAGGAGGCTAACAGCAACATAAAACAGAGGGTTGAACACAGGTTGACGGGTTGAACCACGAGGGCGAGCAGGAGGATAGCGAAGGAGGAGGGTGAGGAAGATGATGAGGAAGTAGGAGGAGGGGGAGGAAGAGGAGGGAATCGGGATGCCCTTGATAGGCATCCCCGAGTACAACTTTGGCGACGCCACCTTTAATGCAGGCTGGCGCGCAACGGAGATGGACCACACGCAGTGGCTCGCTTCTGTTGAACGTCGCAGCCCTTTCACTGTAGTGCCGGGGTTTCATCTTGAAACCATGTGGGGGGACTTGCTGCACGATTGGTATCAGGGCACAGCGGCGGACGCCATATCAAATGGTTTGGTTGAGCTGGTCGAAGGCAGACACGTTGGCGATTCTCACGGCAATGTGTTGCACGGGAATGGCGCTTTGAAGTTGATCCAGGAAGATTTTAAGCGGTGGTGCAAAGATAATGGCGTCAAGCCTGTGCCTCTCGAGCTCACCATGGGCACACTGGGGCGGACCAAACAGACAGAGTACCCTGAGATGAGCACAAAAATCAAAGCTGCGCACGTCAAGCTTCTGAGCTCGTACATGGCAGAGTTGACGTACTGTTTCAATTTGGACGGTGAGAGGCACAGGCTAATTCGTGTTCTGTTTTGGTCTTTAGCGCAGCTGTTGCATATATTGGATGCTGCGGGTACGTGGCTGACAGAGTCCCAGACCACTGAAGCCCAATGCTGCGGCTACACGTTTCTGTACGCCTTCCAACAGGCGCGCGCTTTTTGTACTCCCGTGTTGAAGTGCAGGGAAGAGCATGCATGGGGAGAGGAACGGTAGGCAAGGCGACAACGACGGGGAAAGGAAGGAGAGATGATGGAGGACGTCGAGGGTGAATAAGGGGATCAGGATAGAAAGAGATCGAGAGAGAGAGATAAAACAAACAAACAAACAAACAAACAAACAAACAAACAAACAAACAAACAAACATAACACATACAACAAACAAACAAACCAATAACATGCATGATAAAAACGATGAACCTATCAGATGAGCCACGCCGCCTTCGAGTCGGGCCAGCGTCTGTGGAAAATCAGGCCCAAGTTCCACTATTGCACGCACGCGGTGGACGACCTCACGTCCAGGCTGAACCCGCGCAAGATGCACGTTTTCATGGACGAAACTTTCATGGGATGCATGTCCAAGCTGGGCAGGGGGTGTCATCCCAAGCGAGCTCCTTTAAGAATTCTGCAGCGGTATGGCGTTTTTATCGCTGCACGTTGGATTCGGCGCCGGACGTTGCGCCGTTTCACGATCTAGGTGCGCAGATCGGCATGGGGTAGGATGAGGAGGCGGAACAAACATAAACATACCAAGGAAGATAACGATAATGACCAGGAGTAGAAGGAGGAGGAGCAGGAGGAGGAGGAGGAGGAGGAGGAGGAGGAGGAGGGAGAGGAGGACGGATAATTACGATGACGACGAAGATGACGAGGGCGGACGACGACCGTAGGACGGAAAACAACGACGACGACGAAGATGACACAGACAAGGGCGATGACTAGGACAACGACCCCGACGACGACGACGACGACGTTGTCGACGATGACGAGAGTGAGCAGGAGGAGGAGCAGGAGGAGGAGGAGGAGGAGGAGGAGGAGGGGGAGGGGGAAGATCCTAAAGGGGAGGAAACAGAAGGAGGACTGCCCCGCGAGCCGGGGAGACTGCGACGCTCGCGCTCGACTGCTCTGCCCGCCCGCAGCGAGCAAGAGGGCTCCTCCATCTCGACCTGTCCCTCCTCCTCCTCCTCCTCCTCCTCCTCCTCTTCCTCCTCCTCCTCGTCACACCTCCTCCTCCTCCTCCTCCTCCTCCTCCTCCTCCTCCTCCTCCTCCTCCTCATCGTCCTCATCCTCCTCCTCTTCCTCCCCTTCTTCCTACCTCTCCTACCCGTCCTCGATCCTCTTTGTTTTTTTCCTCTTCTTACTCCTCCGCTTCCTCCTCCTCCCCCTCCCCCTCCTCTTCCTCCTCATCCTCTGTGCCAGCCGATCCGACCCTGAAATCTGAGATGGGTCGAGGTCGTTGTCGTCGTGGTCGTCGTGGTCGTCGTACCGTTCGAAGTCATTTTGGTCGCCGTCATCGTCGCCGTCGCCGTCGTCGACGTCGTCGTGGTCGTCATTGTGGTCGTGCTCGTTGTCGTCGTCAACGTCGCCGTTGTCGTCGTCGTCGTCGTCGCCGTCGTCGTCGTCATCGTTGTCTTCGTCGTTGTCGTCGTCGTTGTCGTGGTCGTCGTGGTCGTCGTCGTGGTCGTCGTCGTCGTCGTTGTCGTCGTCGTGGTCGTGGTCGTCATCGTCATCGTCGTGATCGCCATCGCCGTCGTCGTCGTCGTCGTCGTCGCCGTCGTCGTCGTCGTCGTGGTTGTCGCCGTGGTCGTGGTCGTCGTCGTCGTCGTTGTCGTCGCGGTTGGTCGTCGTCGTCGTCGTCGTTGTTGTCGCCGTCGCCGTTGCCGTCGTCGTCGTCGTCGTGGCGTCGTGGTCGCAGTCGTTGTCGTCGTCGTCCTACTCGTCGCCGTCGTCGTCGTCGTCGTCGTCGTCGTCGTCGTCGTCTTCACTGTCGCCTTCGTCGTCGTAGTCGTCGTCGTTGTTGTCGTGGTCGTCGTGGGGGTCGTCGTCCTTGCCGTCGTCGTCGTGGTCGCGGTCGCGGTCGCCCGCTCCCCCCGGGCAAGGGGAGAAAGAGGAGGGGGAGTATTGAGGAGGCGGAGGAGCGAACATAATGAAGACGACGGAAGGCGAGGGCGACGACCTCGACGACGGCGGCGACGACGACGACGGACGACAACGGACGACGACGGACGAGGACGAGGACGAGGACGAGGGCGAGGGCGAGGACGACGACGAAAA
>CAUYUJ010003571.1:33391-55132 GCA_963575745.1 Prorocentrum cordatum
AGCCCGCCGCAGGCGCCGAAAATTTTGATTTGTACACTGAACGCGGTTTGGGTCGCAGGTTCTCCACCTAAAACGAATGCAAAAGCAACCCGCCGCAGGCGCCGAAGTTTTGGCTTGTTCAGTGAACGTAGTTTTGGTCGCGGGTGGGTCGCGGGCTCTCCACCTCCACCTGGAAGGAATTCAAAAACAGCCCGCCGCAGGCGCTGAAAATTTTGATTTGTACGCTGAATGCGATTTTGGTCGTGGGTGCGTCGCAGGTTCTCCGCCTGGAACGAATGCAAAAGAAGCCCGCGCAGGCGCCGAAAAAATTTGGGTGGGTCGCGGTGTGTGTCGCGGGTGGGTCGCGGGTGGGTCGCGGGCTGGGTCGTGGGTGGGACGACAACAACAAACAACAAACCACAATTTACAAACAACAAACAACAATCAACAAACAACACACAACAAACAACAAACAACAATAAACAAACAACAAACAGCAACGGCAACAACACCAACAACACCACCAACAGCAACACCAACAACAACAGCAACAACAGCAACAACAACAGCAGCAACACCAACAACACCAACAACGACCACAACAACACCACCACCACCACCAACAACAGCAACAACACCGAGAATCCGCATCGCGGAATTCCACTTCAGTCACGCGCCCAGGGACAGTGAATGACCGTTCGGTTCAGCCCCCTCACTCTGACGAATAATAATCAGAATGAGAAGGAGGAGGAGGAGGAGGAGGAGGAGGAGGAGGAGGGGGAGCGGGGGAGGTGGACGGGGAGGGGAGGCAGGAGCGAGGAGGAGGGAGGGAGGAGGAGGAGGAGGAGGAGGAGGAGGAGGATGAGGAGGAGGAGGAGAAGGCGGAGAGGAGGAGGAGGAGGAGGAGGAGGAGGAGGAGGATGGGAGGCAGGAGGGCGAGGAGGAGGGCGAAGAGAGGAGGAGGAGGTGGAAGGAGGAGCGAGGAGGAGGAGGAGGAGGAGGAGGAGAGAAGCGCACGGAGGAGGAGGAGGAGGAAGTAGGAGGAGGAGGAGGAGGAGGAGTGTTGGCCGGTATCGAGGCAGGCGAAGGAGGAGGAGGAGGAGGGGGGAGGGAGTAGGGGGGAGAGGGGGCGAGGAGGAGGGGAGGAGGTGGAGGAGGAGTTGCGGAAAGGAAGGTAAGGAATAAGGAGCGAAGGGCACGGAGAGGAGGGAAGTCGCTAGGAGGAAAAGGAAGAGAGAATAAAGAGAGAGGAGGAGGAGCTGCGTGTTAACCTTTGGGGGTTTTGTGGTCGACGTGTTAGATGGATTTTTTTTTGATCCAGAGGTTGTTGTGAGGGAATTAGGTGTTTCTGCCCAGAGTGCTGGTTTGCGTTTATCGTGAGGTATGAGTTAGGAAGAAGGGAAGTAAAAGGAGGCGAGGCGGCGGGGGGGAGGGACAAAGGGATGGGGCAGGGGGAGGCGGCGGGGGGGGGGGGGTGAGGAGGAGGAAGGCGGTGGGAGTGAGGAGGAGGAGGAGGAGGAGGAGGAGGCAGAGGAGGAGGAGGAGGAGGAGGGAGGAGGAGGAGGAGGACTGAGCGGAAGAGGGAGGAGGAGGAGGGCATGGGGGGGCCGAGCTTTTGGACGCATGCCGCGCCAGCCGAGCGCCGAGAGCTCGGTAGAGCCAGCGCGGGGGGCTTCACGCCAGAGGCGTCCCCGCCCCCCCCCCCCGCTCTCCTCCTCGTTCCCCTCCGGCTCCTCCCAGGCCTGGTCTAGGCCTCCTAGATGGGGTCCGAGGAGATGGGGTCGGAGGACCGCGCCGTACCGTCGATGCATCGGCGATGCGGCTCGATGTGGAGCCCGACTGTCTCCACGCTGGCGCCGCCGATGCATCGCCGATGTATCGGCGATGCGGCGCGATCCTCCGACCCCATCCACTCCGATCCCGTCTAGGAGGCCTCTAGCTGGGTCGCAGACCTCGGGACCTCGGAGGATCTGATTTTTGCTCGGTCTGGGCGCTGCTCCTCGATGCGCGGGACTCCTTGGGCCCGCTGCCAGGCTGGGCGCCAGGACCAGGCAGACCGGATCCGGTGACGAGGGCTGCTCCCGGGGAGAGGGGCAGGGGGCTCTCTGGGGCCGCGGACCGAGAAGATCGGACTGGAGGATGCTTTGGGACATGTCGTCGCAGGCGATTCTTCGTCCCCAGCCCCCGACCCTTCGACGAGAAAGGCAGCCGCTCAGAAACGGAGGGGAACCCTGGGACACACCCCGAGGGGGCTATCCGGACGAACACCTATCGAGGATGGAGGCCCCCCATCGTATATCCCAGGGTCGGGCCCCCATGTTGGTCCGGTCGGGAACCTCCCAAAGCCTGGGATGGGGGTCCGCATATCCCCTGTTCGGGTGCTGCCAGAAGTGCCCCTGGCCCAAGGTGTCCCCAGGATTGCCCAGGAGGCCCCGACGGCCTCCAGAGCACCCCGTCACGAGGCCCAGAGGGCCCCAGGGGGCTCCCACATGGAGCGCAAAGCTGGGGGCACCTCGGGCCAGGGGCACCTGTAGCAACCTCCGACCTGCAGGCCTCGGAAAAAGTAGCGAGCACTCGTGCCGCATTCATCTGTCAGCGCCCCCCCCCTCCCCCCGATGCTCGAAGCTGGCGGCGGGCCTGATGAGCTGCACCTCGGCCGCAGGCTCCCCCGCGCGTGCCAAGCTGGAGGTTTCGGGGGGGAGGGGGGAGTGCGCAGCCACTGCTCCCCTCTCTGCCGTGTGCAGCAGCGCCCGAGGACGCGTCTGGGACGCGCCGGGCCGGGGGGCGCCGGTGCCCGGCCGGGCCGCCCGGCCCGCGTGGCCGGGCGGCCGCGCGGCCCCGCGGGGGCCTGGCCGGGAGGAGCCAGCGGGGCCCCTCTGCGGGTCGCCAGCCGGGGGGGCGCGGGGCGCGCCGCGGTTTATCGTTCTTCTGTTTCTTTCCTCTATCTTTTCTTCGAGCGCGCCTGGCTGGGGGCCGGGGAGCCGCGCGGCCCTCCGGGGGTGGCGCCCGCGATCGAGGGCGCGAGAGGCGCAGGCGGCCGCGCGAGGCGCCGAGGCGCCGCTGCGGCGCGTCTTCTCCCGGGGTCTTCTGCCCGCTGGCCCCGCGTCCGCCCGCTGCGCGTGCCCCCTCTCGCTGTGCTGCGTGCCTTCCGCCTCCTGTGCGTGCCCCACGCTGGTGCGGCCTTCGTGGCTCCTCTCGCGCAGGCGGTCACCTTCCGACAACCGCTCACATGCGTTCGTTCCTCCTCCTCCTCCTCCTCCTCCTCCTCCTCCTCCTCCTATACTCTCATACTCCTCCTCCTCCTCCTCCTCCTCCTCCTCCTCCTGCTTGTTTCTCTCTCTGCCTCCCTCTCTCTCTGACTCTCCGAAAGGCTAGATGGCGTCGCCGCGTCGCCCTGTGCCGCCGCCCCCCCCTTCCGAGTTGCAGCGTGGTTGGGTCGCGTGGGCGGTCTGGGTGACCGGCTGGCCGGCAGGCCGGCCGGCATCTCCAGTGCCCTGGCTGGCGAGTTCGCAGGTCTGCCGGTTTGTCGCTTGGCTGCCCGGCCGGGTGCGCGTGGGCTGGTGAGGAGGTTGGCCGGTTGGTCGGCGGGCTCGCCAGGCGGACTCACAATTTTGTTCAGAGATCGTGGCGCCCGTTGCGCGAATCGTCCTTTCTGTTGTCACGGTGGGCTCTGGTGTCGTCAGCGAGGACTGAACGCGTGTGTTCTCTTAATGAGAGAGGGTGGCCGTGGATGCGAGGGCTCATTTGTTTGTACGAGGGGTCGTGGCCTCGGGAGCGCGGATCCAACGTTTCTTTACGAGGGGTCGCGGCCCCGGGAGCACGGACCATTTCTTGTCTACGAGGGGTCATGGCCTCTGGAGCGCAGGTCCACATTTTTTCAGAAAGAGCGCCAGTAGTGGACCAGTTTGTCGTGAAGGGGAGGGCACCTTCACACAACCGCCCCCCTGCCCCCTCAAAACGGTGGTACGGTCCCAAAGCTTGGTGTGTCATCGAGGGCTCTCACTGCGTATTTGGGCCTGGGGCCGCCGAGCCGATGGGTGGGTCGGAAAAGGGGGGCGTCGGGGGGCGGGGTCTTGGATGGCGGACCGGCGGGGAAAAGAGGGGAGGTGGGAGGGAGGGGGTCGTCCCCCTCCCACATTCCCACCACCAGCGCGCCGTTCGTCATTCTTTGTCTTCAAGATGTGGGTGTGGCCCCGGAAGCTGGGGCCAACACGTCTTTCGCAGGAGGTCATCGCATCGGGAGCACGGCTTCGCATTCCTGTTCGAGCGGTCGTGACCGCGTGAGCGCATACCCATTGATGTTGTGAGGGGCTGTGACTTCGAGAGCGCGGATTCAAACATTTGAGTGGGATCTTTGATGGGCCTGTTTTCCACCACCACCATAAGTTGTGTGGGGGGGAAGGAGGAGGATGATGATGATGATGATGAGGAGGAGGAGGAGGAGGAGGAGGAGGAGGAAGACGGCGAGGAGGAGGAGGAGGAGGAGGGGAGGAGGAGGAGGAGGAGGAGGAGGAGGAGGGGGTCCTCCTCCAACTTATGGTGGTGGTGGTGGAATACGGGCCAATCAATCTTGGCATCGGGATCCCGCACCCACAGCGCTGCCGCAGAGGGTCAATCCACAGCAACTCCCTTCTTATTCTCCAGAAGGATGACGGCCTCGGAAGCGCGGCCCGGCCCATCTCTTTGCGAGGTTTCGTGGTAAGGAGGAGGAGGAGGAGGAGTAGGAGGAGGAGGAGGAGGGCGAACCCGTCGTATTCCAAAACAAGGGATCCTGGCCCTGGACGCGAGGCTCCACCTTGGTTTACTCGGCGTCGTGGCCCCAGGGGTGCGGATCCGCTGCAGGTCTGCGAAAGGGCGTCCTGGCCTCAGGAGCGCGGCTCCAACTCGTTGTGCGAGGGCTCGTGGCCTCGTGGGCGAGTCGCCGCAGCTCCTTCCCACATGTCGTGCCTTCGGGAACGCGGGTCAGTGGTCTTGCTGTCTACACGGGATCGTGGTCCCGTGAGTGTGGAGCAATGACTTGTGCAAGGGGTCGTAGGCCCCTGGGCGCAAACTTCTTGGTTGTCGTGATGGACCGTTGCTTCGGGAGTGCGGATGCTTCATTTTTCGTACGATGTATCGCGGGCCAGGGAAAGCAGACCCATGGTTTGCCTTGCTGCGTTTTTCTTGTATCAAGAACAGCGGGATCGTGGTCTCGGGACCGCAGCTCCACATTTCTAGCACTAGAATCGTGGCCCCGGGAGCGCTGACTCAACATCTCTTTACACGGGGTCGTTGCCTCGGGAACGCGTGGCCAATTCTTTGTAGTACGAGGGATCGTGCCCCGGATGCGCGAGCTCATTGAAAAAGATGTATCCTGGAATGAAGGGACGTGGACAAAAGGTGGCGAAGGTACCCTTTCGGGCCGTGGGGGGTCGGGCGCGTTCTCAGAGACTTAGACGACTTTCACCTCTGGAGGAACCCTCCGCCCACCAAAACACCCCAACCCAACCCGGAGGCCCCGATTTGCCCTCGATCCCCAGTGGGAGAGAGGGACGTCGGGGAGCATTCATGAACAAATGTGGAGCCCGCAGACCTCCCCCCTCAACCCGAAAATCGACCTTTCGGGTTGAGTCGGGGTGGTCTGGTAGGTAGTCAAGAACTGGTCAGTTCTGAGCGCTTCCACTGAGAGAGCCGGAAGCGGTCCGCAGTGCTGCAACACTCGGCTTAGGTCGAGCTGGGCGCGCAGCGGGTTGCCCCCGTCGCCGCTGCGACCGCCAAGGAGAAAGCTGATCCGTTCCGTATTGAGCGGGCTGAACGGGCTGGTGACCGGTCGCTGCTCTTCCATTTCCTCCCCTTCTGGAGGGGGGGGTTCTTCACAGAAACTGGCGGCTGCCGCAATGCTGAGCTCAGAAGCGTATCGCAACTTTGCGAACTGCCTGGCTGTTCTGAAGAGAGTGCGCTGCTCAGTCGTGAGACCAAGCAGTCGTAGCGTGGCGGCCCCCCTGCACAGGGGGGGCCAGCGTAGGACCCCCGTTTCTCTATGTATATATATATATATATACAAGACTGCAGTGGCGCTTCGCGCCATGCACCTTGGTCCTTGAAGTTTGATACGCAGGCGGAATAGCAGGAAGGTCAAGCCGGCAATTTAGAGATTACTCCTTGCTGCCTTTTCCGACATCGCCGCTATGATAATGTGATTCGTTATCCTTCCTCCGTGCTTCGTTTTCTTTTGTTTCGCCGTACCCTGCGCATTCTCCCCATCCTCCTCAGCTCTTTTTTGCGGAGGCTCCTCCTTGGAAAGCATTTGGGGGTCTCACAAAAGTTGTTTCAGGCTTTCTTAAGGCCTTCTGGAGGCCTCCTGGGCGTATTCTGGGGGCCTCTGGGGACTTCTTCGGGCCACCCTGCCTCCAACCGCGGTCTCCCTGAACTTCCGGGTCACGATTTGGAATGCTTCGGAGGGTGTGGTGGGGCCATTTTGGGCCGGCATGGGGCTCTCTGAGGGCCATCTTGGACCCGTGTTGTGCCGTTTTGGGGCTCTCTTGGACTGCCTGGAAGCCCTTCCGGATGGTTGTGGGGCGATGTTGGAGCCTCCCAGGCGGCTTCGGACGCCCAGAAGACCGCCGTCTTGGAGCGTCGTGAAGCCGAAAAGAGGAGAACCCCAAAATTCAGCAAAAACCAACAGAAAATCAAAGATTTGTGCCTCTTGGGGCCTTCTTGGGAGTGCTCTTGAAGGCCTTTTTGGGGCCGTCCTGGAGGCCTTTTGGGCCATCTTGAGGTCACGCCGGTCACTCTTGGAGCGCTCTTGTGCTGTCTTGGGGGTCTCTGGGACCTCTCCGATGACCCCCCTGATCGCCCTAGGTGTGCTGGGAAGGCTTGGCAAAACTCCCTGCGAGGCCTGGGGGGCCGCTTCGAGGCCTGCAGAGGGTCCCAAAGCCCCAGATCCCGGGAGTCCGGTCTTTTTTTGGGGGGGGTGACGGGTTTTCCCCCCGCCCGGGCTTGTAAAAATATAGGAAGAGGAATATATATATATATATATATATATATATATTCTCGCTCTGTCTCTCTCTCTCTCTCTGTATCTTTCGTTATCTCTCTCTCTCTCTCTTTGTTTCTCTATTTCTCTGCTGTTTTTCTCTCTCTCTCTCTCTCTCTTTCTCTCTTTTTTCTCTCTCTCTCTCTCTCTAACTCTCCTCTCTTTTTTCTCATTCTCTCTGTGCACTATATATACACATGCATGTGTCCTTCTCTCGCTCTCCATATGTATATGTATGCGTATATATAAATATACACCCTATACGACAACCCTTCGGGTGATAGGGAGGTTGTGTGGGGGGTGAGAGGGGGGGAACCAACATCTGACTCCATCGATCTCACTATCGATCGGACACCACGGGACACCACGTGACAGTTGGTCGATCTCACTATCGATCTCACTCAACGGGACACCACGGGCCACCACGGGACACCACGGGACACCACGGGACACCGCGGGACACCTCTCGATCTCACTATCGGTCTCACTATCGATCTCACTATCGATCTCATTCAGCGGGACACCATAGGACACAACGGGACACCTCGGGACACCACATCGATCTCACTATCGATCTCACGATCGATCTCACTATCGATCTCACGCCCGGGACGCCCGGGACACCGCCCGGCCCAACTGGGACACGTCCCAGCCACCGGCGGACGGGAACGGACTTTCATTCCTACTTCGGCCTAGCTACAGGAGGATCACGCGCAGCTTCGCCTCGCCCGCACGCACGACACGAACACGAAACCGAAACCGATTTCCCGGTGGGGGGTCCCGTTTCATTGCGATCTCACCCCCCAACCTCCGATATATATATATATATATACAAGACTGCAGTGGCGCTTCGCGCCATGCACCTTGGTCCTTGAAGTTTGGCATGCAGGCGGAATAGCAGGAAGGTCAAGCCGACAAATTAGAGATAATTCCTTGTTGCCTTCTCTGGCATCGCCGCTATAATAATGTTATTCGTTATCCTTCCTCCATGCTTCTTTTTCCTTATTTTCGCCGTACCCTGCGCATTCTCCCCATCCTCCTCAGCTCTTTTTTGCGGAGGCTCCTCCTTGGAGAGCCTTTGGGGGCATCACAAAAGTTGTTTCAGGCTTTCTTAAGGCCTTCTGGAGGCCTCCTGGGCGTATTCTGGGGGCCTCTGGGGACTTCCTCGGGCCACCCTGCCTCCAACCGCGGTCTCCCTGAACTTCCGGGTCACGATTTGGAATGCTTCGGAGGGTGTGGTGGGGCCATTTTGGGCCGCCATGGGGCTCTCTGAGGAACATCTTGGACCCGTGTTGTGCCGTTTTGGGGCCCTGGAAGCCCTTTCGGATGGTTGTGGGGCGATGTTGGAGCCTCCCAGGCGGCTTCGGACGCCCAGAAGACCGCCGTCCTGGAGCGTCGTGAAGCCGCAAAGAGGAGAACCCCAAAATTCAGCAAAAACCAACAGAAAATCAAAGATTTGTGCCTCTTGGGGCCTTCTTGGGAGTGCTCTTGGAGGTCTCTTTGGGACCGTCCTGGAGGCCTTTTGGGCCATCTTGAGGTCACGCCGGTCACTCTTGGAGCGCTCTTGTGCTGTCTTGGGGGTCTCTGGGACCTCTCCGATGACCCCCCTGATCGCCCTAGGTGTGCTGGGAAGGCTTGGCAAAACTCCCTGCGAGGCCCGGGGGGCCGCTTCGAGGCCCGTCCAGAGGGTCCCAAAGCCCCAGATCCCGGGAGTCCGGTCTTTTTTTGGGGGGGGTGACGGGTTTTCCCCCCGCCCGGGCTTGTAAAAATATAGGAAGAGGAATATAATCGGAGGTTGGTGGGTGAGATCGCAGTGGAACGGAGACCCCCAACGGGGAAATCGTTTCGTTTCGTTCGTTTCGTGCGTGCGGGCGAGGCGAAGCTGTGTGGGCGCGCGAGATAAATGAACCCGCCGTTGCTAGGGCGAAGTCGAGACAAATGATTCTCCCTCTCCCGCCCGTCGGGCGGTGGCTCGCGGTGTCCCGCGGTGTCCCGTGGTGTCCGGCGTTACTAGAGCGAAGTCAAGACAAACGATTCTCCCCCGCCCACCCGTCCGTCCGTCCGTCCGGCGGTGGCTCTCGGTGTCCCGCGGTGTCCCGCGGTGTCCCGTGGTGTCCCATGGTGCCCCGTGGTGTCCCGTGGTGTCTCGTTGAATGAGATCGATAGTGAGATCGATACTGAGATCGATACTGAGATCGATGTGAAGCCCCGAGGTGTCCCGTCGTGTCCCTCAAAGTGAGATCGATAGTGAGATCGATAGTGAGATGGACAGGTGTCTCGTGGTGTCCCGCCGTGTCCCGTGGTGTCCGGTTGACTGAGATCGATAGTGAGATCGATACTGAGATCGCTGTGGAGCCCCGAGGTGTCCCGTGGTCTCCCAAAAATGAGATCGATAGTGAGATCGATACTGAGATCGACAGGTGTCCCTTGGTGTCCCGTGGTGTCCCGTTGAGTGAGATCGATAGTGAGATCGATGTGGTGTCCCGAGGAGTCCCGTGGTGTCCCGTGGTGTCCTATGGTGTCCCGTTGAGTGAGATCGATCGTGAGATCGATAGTGAGACCGATAGTGAGATCGAGAGGTGTCCCGCGGTGTCCCGTGGTGTCCCGTTGTGGCCCGTGGTGTCCCGTGGTGTCCCGTTGAGTGAGATCGATGATGAGATTGACAGTGAGATCGATAGAGTCAGATGTTGGTTCCCCCCCTCTTCCCCCCCAACACGACCTCCTTATCAACCGAAGGGTGGTCGTCTAAGTATGTGTATATGCCTCTCCATCTTCTCTCTCCTTCTCACTCGTGCTTCCGCCTCTTCGCGCTCCCCTGGCCCAGCTCTGCTGCATGACGTTCCCCATCGGTTGACTGTTCGCTTCACTTGTATTCGAGCCCAGTCTGCTCCCAGGAATAGACGCTTACACAGTGTGTTTGATTCCGTGCAGAGATAGTGCCCGACGCATATCCCTGCAGGTAGAGGTCTTCGCGGTTGCGAACATCTGACTATGTCACGAAGTGCACCACTCGTCTCCATCTCCAGCGACTTGTGCCCACGCTCGTTCGCTCCTCTTCCTTCTCTGGCTCCCCCTCCCCCTCCTTTGCCTCCGCCTTGTCTTCCCCAGCCGTCTCCTGGGTCCCCCCCTGAACCCACGTGTCCTCCACAGGGAGCTGGGGCTTGCGAGCCACTCACTGGCGTTGCTCCCCAAGTGCTTTAACCTCCTTTGGCTGGCTTTTGCCTTCAGTCTCCTCCACTTCCCGCTCCTTCGTCCTCGACGAGCAAAAAGACTGCTGGCCCCGCCTCCTCCGCCTCCGCCCCTTCCTCGTGTGGCGGTTGAAGTCTGCGCGAAGGCGCATGTATACCCCCGCATATCTGAATGCAGGCATGCAGGCAAATGTGTGTGTTATCCACTTTATATCTAATCTTCGCTCTCTCTCTCTCTCTCGCCTTCCCTCGCTCTGCAGTTTAAAATGTGAGTTTGTGTTTTGTTGTTCTGGCTTCTCCAGTGGTCACGTAGTGATCCGTCTTCGTGATCCTCACCAGGATGAGGGTTCTTAGGTATAGCCGCACTTGTCAGCTTGTCTGGCATCTACTGGTGTCTCCACCTCCATAGTTTTCCTCCACTGCGCCGTCTCTCAACGGGCTCTGAACGTCCACTGTGCTCTCTCTCCGTCTTGCCCGCCACAGCGGCTAGCTTTCGACAGTGTGTCCCAGTCCAGCATGTTTCCATTTTTGCATCCAGCCAGTGGCGTGTGGACGAGCGTCGACTTACTCTGCCTCCCTATCATCCTCACACTCACCCTCTTCCTCCTTCCTCCATCCTTCCAGACTCTCCACCCATCCCGCCCTTCTCCCTCCTCCTCCCATGTGGGTGCGTACATGGATGCACCCGGCTGGGCGGCACGAGGCGATTATCATGCGATTTTGCCAGGGACGTTGAAAAGAACCAGCCCGCGCGCGCGCGCGCCGCTGCTCTCGTGCAGCAGCTTCCTGCGCTGCGAGCGCGCGCGTGCCACGCTCTCTTCCAGATCCGAGTGGCGTGTCCGTGGCCAGCCTCCGCAGCCCCTCCGGATCCTCCCAGCTCCCTCCTCCTCTCTTCCCGAGCATCGTTGAACCGATCCCCATCCCCAGCGGCGTGGCCTGGGCCCCACTGGCCGCTTTACCCCCGCAGGTGGGGATGTGGGCAGTATCCTTCTGGTCTCGACGATCTGCTGCTCCAGTCCAGCAGCCCACCTCTCTTGACCGGCAGCGGGAATCTCCAGCGTCCTGGCGCGCGAGCGGCGCGCTCCGTGCTTTGGCCTCCGCTGCCGCGTCGGGAGGGAGACGTCGAAGGACGAAGGGGACGAGGTGGGCGAGGAGGAGCAGGTGAAGGGAACTAATCTTGTATGATCTCATCCCCGGGAACATCTTTTCTTATCCCCGCCAGAAGCCCGAACTTTCTCATCCGTGGGGCACTATTATCGTCCGTGATTACGGCTGGTTCGTGTCGTGCCGACCCCAGCGTTGGTTTTTGACACCGCAGGGATCGTTCAACCTTGAACGATCGGCCGCTGCCGCAACGTCCGATCGTTCAACATCGATCGATTCTGGGTCGCCAGCGGTGTTCAACCTTGAACGCCCGCGCTGGGGTCGCCGCTGGTCGACACGACGGAAACCTACCGTAGTTATATCGGGCAGTTGCGCAGACACCGCGCAGCAGCAGCTCTGAGGAGGGCGCCGCAGTCTGGGCAGGCGGCCGCGAGGCTCCGCGTGCGGGCCCTGGCGGCCTACGGCCCGTCAGGCCTCCTCGCCATCCTCCTCGCCATCCTCCTCCTCCCCCTCCTCCTCCTCGCCATCCTCTTCCTCCCCCTCCTCGCCCTCCTCCTCCTCCTCTCTCCTCCTCCTCCCCTCCTCCTTCCTCCTCCTCCTCCGCCTCCGCCTTCCTCCTCTCCTCCTCCTCCTCCTCCTCCCTCCTCTCCTCCCCCTCCTCCTCGCCATCCTCTCCTCCTCCTCCTCCTCTCTCCTCCTCCTCCTCCTCCTCCTCCTCCTCCTCCTCCTCCTCCTCCTCCTCTTTCGAGACCCCTGAAGGGATCAGCTGCCGTTGTCCTATGTGGGAGCGAGGTTGCGGTCGTCTGCCTCAGCCAGGGCGTGGTTGTGTGCCTCCGACTTGCCTCGGCCTCATCTGGAGGCAGGGTGGTGCTGCTGATGTGGCGCTGGTGCGGACATCTGCAGGGAAGCTGGGGAATCGGCCGGGGCCAGCCCTTCCACTCTTTCCGGCCAGGGCCAGTTTCCCCCGAGTTTTTCCAGCCCTGGCGACCTCATCCCAACCGTTTCGGGCTCGTGTCAGGCATAGCCAATATTGTCAGCCCTGGCCACTTTCTTTCTCACGGAACTTCCAAGTTCCACATGTTCCAATTCTTTTTCACGCTCATGCTGACTTTCAGCAGACGGCTTGTGCGCACCGTGCCGCGTTGGCGTCGCCCGAGGCGTAGTCGACCATCGACCCAGGAATGGCATTGTACAGTTGTCTGGCCCCCACAGCTGGACAACTATGCTGCGTACGGCGTTTGGCACGGGACCTGAAGGGAGTCCAAACATGCGTCGGTGCATATAAGGAAAACGCTGGGGGCCTCCCATGGCAATTCCCTGTGGACTTCCATGGGATTCACGTCTCTTTTCCCGCCCCGTCTTCCTCGTCCATAGATCGAGAGCCTATGACGGCATGAGCATAAACTTTCAGAGATTTGTGCGAGTCTTCTTGGGCGGACGGCCGTGTGCCGATGGATGTCGAAAGGCGACATCGCCGGCGCCCCCTGGTTGCAGGGCGGTCAGGTTTTAGGGTCAGTGGGAAGCCCTCAGGCCTTATCGGACCTGTGCTTGTCCACCTACCTCCCAAGAAGTCTCTGCAGCTCCCCATGAGGCCCCTCGAGGTCTCCATGCAGAGCTGCCCCTGTCGGGCCTGGGCCTGGTCCAAGAGGCACCCGGCGGGGGGACCAACCGTGATCCGCAGAGCCGCTCGAAGCCTGGATCCTCCTTGCTGCTCGAGCGTCGATCCTGCTCTCCGAGGCTCGGCGTCATGCACATCCACCCCCTGGGGAGCCGACCTCCCTGGACCCCGGCAGGCGGTGGACGGGAGCGGGCCCGAGCCTGCTGGGGCCGGCACGCCCTCCATGCCGGCTGCCTCCCGGGGCCCCGGAAGGTCGGCCCCCAGGGGCAGCGGATGTGCGCACGGGGTCCCCGCCTCGCGTCCTCCCCCCCCTCCCCGTCGGCCCGCGAGAGGGAGAGAGGAACACAGATCGGGCGCGGCGCTGGCGGGCGCCCCCGATGCCGTGCAGCGCCGGCTGACGTCAGGTCACGAAGACGTCGTCGTCGTCGTCGTCGTCGTCGTCGTCGTCGCCGTCGCCGTCGCCGTCGCCGTCGCCGTCGCCGTCGCCGTCGCAGTCGCCGTCGGCGCCAGTCGGGTCGTACGAACGGAGGGGGCAGGGGAAGGGGGTGTTGCGAATCTCGTAGCATCCCTTTTCCCTATCCCCCCCATCTCGTGATACGAGATTTTCTGCGTGTGCAGCCAAGACTCTGCGTGTGCAGGGTTCAGAGGGGGCCTGATGCTCTTGAGGTCCGTCCATGGCTGTTTCTCTGCCGTTCCCTGTCCACGCAGGTGTCTTTGAGGCCAGAACGGGGCGTCGTTCCTTCCTTCGCGTTCCTTGATTCAGCAGCCCGACTGCCGCTGGTTTCGGCCCCGCCGGCGGGCGATGCCGTCCGTACTTTGGCGCCTCCGGCGCCGGGACGCGCTGGAAAAATCGGCTACAGTGAGCGGCTTGAATAAGGAGCACTTACTTTTCAAAAGGGGCTCGGTCGTTCCTTAGGCTTGCATGCGTTATTTTCAGTTCCTTATGCGTCATTTGTTATTTATCGTTCCTTATGCGTTATTCCTTGGGATAAACAAGGGGCTTCGTTCCTTATTCATCGTTCCTTAGGTCAGGCCGATGACGTTACGTGAGCTGCCTCGCTGACCCCCTTGTCGTCCAAGCTTGGGCAGAGACGTTGTTGTCAAGGTACGTCTTCTTCCTCGTCTTCTCACCGTCGGTCGACGCTGGGCCACGAAGGGAGGTCGTCGTCGTCGTCGTCGTCGTCGTCGTCGTCGTCGTCGTCGTCGTCGATCGTTCGAGCTTCGAAGGGATCGAGGGTCTTGGGCCTTCCGGGGGGCTGCCAGCGCCCTCGCGACGGCCAGTTTCTCCCCAGACTTGTTGAAGTCAAAACGCGGCCCAGAGGTACAGGGGACGCTTTTTGAGGAGATCTTCGTCGTCGTCGTCTTTCCATTCCTGCGGCTTCTCCTCCTGCTCCTCGTCCCCGTCTTTCTCCTCCTGCGCCTGTTTCTCCCTCTCCCGCTCCCCCTCGGCAGGTACCGAACACGGGCCTCGGCTTCTTAGACCGTCCGCCCCCACCTCCCCACCTCGTGGCTGAGGCGCGGCCAGTTCTCAAACACCACCACCAAAGGCAGGACGGGGGAGAAGTGAGGATAGGGGAGGTCCGCCCTCTCCTCCTCTCTTTCCCCCTCCTTCTCCTCCTCGTTTTTCTTCTCCCTTCCTCGTCCCAGTCCTCCTGTTCCTCGTGTCCCCTCTCCGTCCTCGCCCGCATCTTCTCCCGTCTCCCCCTCCTCCGCGCCCCGCCCCCTGTCCCCCAGTGCCCCTCTTCCCCGTCCTGCTGCTGCTGCTGCTGCTGCTCCTCCTGCTGATGTTCTTTTTCTTGCCATTCCATTCCATTCCATTCCATTCCATTCCATTCCATTCCATTCATTTCCTCCTCCTCTCGAAGACGAAAAACACGGCGTGAAGATACACTTTCGGCGCTCCGCGAGGAGTTCTTGGATCCGCGCTGCCCCCCCCCCCCCCCGGCGGCGCCTCCGGCGCCGCCCTTGGCGCGCTCCGCGCACCAGGGAGGGGGGTTCAGCGCAGATCCCAAAAAGCCCGCGCGGAGCGCCAAAAGTTTCTATGCTTATGCAGGTTCTTCGCCTGCTATCCTCCTGACACGCCCGGGCGCGCCACTTCCCCTTTGTCCTCCTCCTCCTCCTCCTCCTCCTTCTCCTCCTCCTCCTCGTATTTTTCCTCCTCCTCCTCCTCCTCCTCCTCCTCCTCCTCCTCATCCCCTCTTCCTCCTTCCTCCCTTCCCTTCCTCCTCCCTTCCTCCATCCTCCTCCTCCTCCTCCTCCTATTCCTCCTTCTCATCTCCTCCTCATCCTCCTCCTCCTCCTCATTCCTCCTCCCTCCTCCCTCCCTTCCTCCTCCTCCTCCGCCTCCTCCTCCTATTGCTCCTCCTCATCCTCCTCCTCCTGCTTACTCCCTCCTCCTCGTCCTCCTCCTCCTCCTCCTCCTCCTCCTCCCTTCTCGTCTTCTGCCTCCTCGTCCTCCTCCTCCTCGTCCTTCTCCTCCTCCTTCTCCTTCTCCTCCTCCGTCAACACGGGCACCTCGCGCAAGGTCACGGATCGTGTGTGGCGTGCGGCGTTGAGGGCCGAAGACGCGACAGGGGAGGAGATGGTCTATCTCATCCTGCTGTGGGACCTGGCCAAGGCCTTCGAGAAGGTCTCCCACACCATCCTGTGCCGCCTCGGATGCCAGGCGCATGTCCGGCTGCACATCGTCAGGGTGATCATCAGGGCCTTCAGGTGGCGCCGCACCCTCCTGCTGGACGTTCTGGCAGGCTACGCCCTATACCCCGAAAATGGCATCGTGGCAGGATGCCTCTCGGTAACCTACGCGCTCCGGGCATATCTGCTGGACCAGCTGAAGGCACAAGCTGAAGCACACCCAGAGGTGGGCATCGCTGTTCACGTCGACGACTTCAGCCAGGAGATGGTTGCGCGCGACAGCGCCACGTGCGTGGACATCGTGGTGGGGGCCGCGCGCGAGCTCAAGAGCGCGCTGCATGACGAGCTCGAGATGCAGGTGGCCGACGCGAAGGGCACCATCCTGGGGAACAGCGACGAGCTCACGCTCGAGGGCAAGCGCAGACTTGTAGGGCTCGGCCTCCCCAAGGCGTGGGCGCCGCCGTCGACAGCCAGGCGCGCCTGCCCCGACGGTCCGCCACCTTGGAGCTGACTTTCGTGCAGGCATGCGAAGCATCCGCCCTGGGCCTGTGCGAGGGGCAAGGTGGAAGGCGGCGAAGTTGAGGATGGCAATGGGCTGTCGTGCCATGAAGGCCTACAGCAAGACCAGGCGCATCCTACACTCCGCGACCTTGCCTATGGAGAAATGGGGAGGCGAGGTCAGCGGCTTCACGCTCCAGGAACTCGAGGGGCTCAGGCGCATCACCAAGCAGGTCAACGGGCACGGCCGCATGTCGCCCGACGTATTCGGTGGCGTCTACCCTGAACTGGACCCGATGGGCAAGGCAGCCTTCATACCGCTGGGCAGGTACCTGGAACAGTGGTGGAGGGCGACCGACCAGCGCAACCGCTACGGCAAGGTGCTGCCCATCACCACGCTCAGGCGCGCCTTCGAGAAGGCCCTACAGGACAAGCTGGATGGCAAAGCGGAGGCGAGGCCCGTCGGCGCAGCGTTGAAGGCCACCACGGTCGCGGGCTGGCAGGTCGAGAGGGCCGCCACCTTCGTCTCGCCGCGGTTCGACCGCATCTCGGCCCTCGGGCACTTCTACCGGAAGGACGTCGTCGACCGTGTGCAGGAGAGGGCCACCGACAGCGTCAGGCGCTTTGAGGGACTGAGCGAGCAGGATCTCCCCGACGTGTGGTGGGAGGTGGTGGTCAACGCGGTTGGTTCCAAGCACCTCACACCGCTCGAGAAGTAGACCACCACCTCCGTCGTGGGCGGCACCTACCTCACGGGGGCCAAGGTGGTCGATGGGGGGCTACGACGAGAGTGTGGGCGCCTGTCGGCGCTGCGGGGTGGGCGACGACCTGGCGCACCACCTCGGGGTGTGCGTGACCTTCGCTGAGGGTCAAACAAAGTGACGCCTCCTCCCCCTTTCCTCATGCAGCGTTGGCGCGAGGGCGAGGAAGACGTCGGGCCCTTCTGTCTTGGAGTGCCGTTTTTGCCCGTCAGGCCCGAGGTTGGCCTCTCGAGCGCGCCAGCGAAGATGATCGTGCGAGCGTTCGAGGACGATCTGCCTGTAGATCTGAATCGCTTCGCGTTTCACCCTGACCAGCCGCTGGCGGGGGATGGCTTGGGCACCACCAGCCGCCTCGAGGAAGTTCGGAGGGCGGGATGGGCGGTGGTGTAGCGGAGGGTGGGGGTGACGGGGTCGTTCGCAAGCTCCTTGGGTCTCTCACTTCTCAGTTCCCTCCTACCGATCATGCGGCTGAGCTCCAGGCTTTCTGCCTTGGGGCTGAATGCACAGACGGGTCGCCTGCGTGCATAGGCGACAAAGTGGCAGTGCTGGCTGCCGGAGTGCGCGGGTGCATGTGCACCTCGAGTCCAGCGCGGGTTGCCGCTGGGCTCTGTCGCCGAGTGAGGCGCGGGGACCTCGCGTATAGCGCGGGTCTCAAGATCAAGTCCCACCAGGACGCCCCAGCCGCTCCTCAGAGCGAGGGCGAGCGGCGAGTCGCCCTCAACTCGTGGGCCGACGGCGCGGCCAAGGAGGCGTTCTGCATGTGGCCCCGGGGCGCTCTGGATGAGGTGTGCCTGGAAGACGCGTGCGGGGAGGCGCGCCGTGGCTGGTTGAACCCGGGGCGGGTGCTGGCAAGTGGGCCAGCTCCCACGGTGGAATGGGCCCGCCTGCCCCCGCGTGCGTCTCCCCCCTCGGCGGTCAGACCGTGTCTTCTCCAGCAGGAGCTGCACGAGGTGGCTGATGGTCGCCGGCGGTGCGCTCAGTGCTTGCATGGTTTTCGGAGCTGGAAGGTTGGGATGGCCTCCGAGTGTGGGCGCGAGGCGCCCCCGAGCTGGCGACGGTTGCGGCGGCGCGCAGCCTCGCATGTCTTGTGGGGCACGATCTTCGCGCCCAGTGGCACACCTGCTGAGCAAGGCGGCGTTTTGCTGCGCTGTGGTCAGTGTGCGCTGCACGCGCTGTTGCTGCCGAGCGGTCTGGCAAAACCTCGCCCAACCCGCCAGCCCGCCAGCCCGGTTTCGTGATGGCCAAGATGGCCAAGGAGCGGCGAAGCCGCTTCGAGCGAGGCAAGCACCCGCGCACAGGACGCGCGGAGGTGGTTTTGAAGAGCTGGGCTCTCGCTGATCTGGATTTCCTCACTCGGGGCAGTGAGGCCCGTGCATAGGGCATTCTCTGCAGCTGGCACCCTCGGCGTCCACAGAGGGATCACGAAATCCTCCTCCTACTCCTCCTCTTCCTCCTCCTCCTCCTCCTCCTCCTCCTCCTCCTCCCCTTGACACCTGAAACCTGGTGGCTGGAAAATTCGTCAGAGCGTAGCCTCCCCCCCCTCATGGGCGGTCGGCCCTGAGAGGGGCTGATCAAACTGATGCCAGGTGGCCCGTGGAGCACCGATCCAAGGGTCACCGGCAGGTATTTGCAATAAGAAAGCAGTATACGGACAGACAGGCAGACGAGGAGGGGAGGAGGGGGGGGGGGAAAGGAAGCCTAATGTTATGAGGGGGGGGGAGGGGCATGTGTGGGTGGCGGAAGTTGGCGGCGCAAGGGTTGTGTGGTTTGCGCGTGCCGAATGAGGATGCGAAGAGTGGGCATGCTACTGGCTGTGGCCACGGCCGTCCTAGCGGTAGCAACGGCGGCCTTCGATGAGTCCGCTTACCACCCCCACCCCCAAGCTTCAACCCACCCCATCCCTCTTCTTCCTCCTCCTCCTCCTCCTCCTCCTCTTCCTCCCCTCCTCCTCCTCCTCTCCTCCTCCTCCTCCTCCTCCTCCTCATCCTCCTCCTCCTCCTCCTCCTCCGCCTCCGTCCTCCCCCTCCTCTCCCCCTCCCTGCCTCTCCTCCACCTCCATCCTCCTCCTCCTCCTCCTCCTCCTCCTCCTCCTCCACTCCTCCTCCTCCTCCTCCTCCCCTTCTCCTCCCACCTCCTCCTCCTCCTCCACCAGCTCCTGCTCCTCCTATCCTACCTCCTCCTCCTCCTCGCTCTCTCCACCACTCCTCCTCCTCCTCCTCATCCTCCTCCCCCACCTCCCACCCCAAAGCTTCAATTCACCCTTTTCCCATAGTGGCAGTGGCGGCGGCCCACTCGCCAGGGTATGAGGCCACGAGGGCCTCTCCTCCTTTTCATGTGATGCCTTCACGGGCGTCCCCCGGGTCAAGGACGGGATCCCTCGTCCGCAAGCGGGCGTAGGGCCCACCGAGGGGTCTACCCTACCACGATGAGAGATATCTGTGACAAGATCAAGAGCAAGGAGTCTGTTTTTGGATGGTACAAGCTTTGGAATCGCAGGGTGAGGATGCACCTCGCAGCGAGGGTGTTTCCCATCGCGTTTCCGAATGCACACGCCTACTCAAGCGACCTGGGGGCCACTTGCGGGGTCCACCGAGCTTGGGGAGGTTTGTGCCTCCCTTGGGTGGTGGTGTGGTCATGAGCTGAGGCAGCGGTAGCTGGGTGTGGCAGCTTGGGCAGAAGAGGCGGTAGGTGGAGGAGTGTGGCATGCCTAAAGTCAGGCTGTGGTGCGCTGTATGCAAAGGTTGCCCGATGATCGGTACGGTGGCTAGATGTGATGCATCCGCGGCCGCCTAGGCCATTGCCAGGGCGGCCTGTGACAAGTCCCCTCGATCTCCCCCCCCCACCTGTAGCCCCAGACACCGACCAATCCCCCTCCACAAAAGAGGGGTGAGGGGAGGCAAGGGAGATGAAGCGGGGAGAAGGGTGGGGGCGCAGTTCCCGAGCTACTCGCGGTTGATCCCCGTGGTGCAGCCATGGTTGGTACTTGCGGTGGATGTCGTGGTAGTTGTTGGGCGCTGTGGTGCGCTCGAAATAGATATCGTGTTTTGTGAAGCCGAAGTGGAACACGGGCTCCAGTACGCTGTCGACGGAGTCGCTTATGTCAGGCAGGCGATCTTATTTTGGATCTTGCCGTGGGTGTAGACGTGGCCCCTCGCTGGGGACGAGATTAACGTTTCAGGTTGTGGATGTCGGTGTATATCGCGGGCCTGATGTGGCCGCGCTTGGCCGCCGCCGTGAAAATCCGACGGCCTGTGCCTCGGGAGGGGCGGGTTCTGGTGCAGGCCAATCGTTATCCTCCCCCCCCTCCCCCTCCTCCTCCTCCTCCTCCTCCTCCTCCTCCTCCTCCTCCTCCTCCTCCTCCTCCTCCTCCTCCTCCTCCTCCTCCCCACCTCCTCCTCCTCCTCCTCCTCCTCCTCCTCCTCCTCCTCCTCCTCCTCCTCCTCCTCCTCCTCCTCCTCCTCCTCCTCCTCCTCTCCTCCTCCTCCACCTCCTCATCCTCCCACACCTCCTCCTCCTCCTCCTCCTCCTCCTCCTCCTCCTCCTCCTCCTCCTCCTCCTCCTCCTCTCCTCTCCTCCTCCTCCTCCTCCCCTTGCCTCGAAGCAGCGGACCAAGTTTCGCGTCGGTGCGCCGAGCCTCGTGCCCCTCCCCCTCCGTCGGCGGCTTATGGGTGAGCAGGCACCAAGAGGCAAGAAAGAGAGAGAGAGAGAGAAGAAAGGGGATGACACAGGTGCTTCCTCCTCCCACACCTCCTCCTCCTCCTTCCTCCTACCTCCTCCTCCTTCCCCTCTCCTCCTCCTCCTCCTCCCCTTCCACCTCCCTCCTCCTCCTCCACCTTCCTAATTCCACCTCCTCCTCCTCCTCCTCCTCCTCCCCCTCCTCTCTCCTCCCTCCTCCTCCTCCTCCCTCCCCCCCGCCCCCCGCCCTCCTCTCCCCCGCCTCCCCCACCATGGCCCGCGCCCTCCTCTCCTGCCCTCTCTGCTCCCTCCCGCTCTTCTCCTTCCTCGCCCCCCAGGCCCGCCTCCCTGTGCAGCCTCGCCCGGCCCGCGGGCCCGCGGATGCCACCCACGCAGGGGCAAGTGCCACTGGTGGAGATGGGCGCGGCCCTGCCCTGCCCTTCCCGGTCCTCTCTCGGCCCTCGTGCTCCTCTTGCCTCGTCGCCTCTCCGTGGAGCGAGAATGGGGTCCTCCGTGAAGCGCGTCCTGGGGCCCCCGGGGGCCGCCTCCAAGGACCAGCGCATCATCCGAGGCTGCTCCTGGACGGCTCCGTGCGACCCGCGAGCGGCGAGAAGCTCCGGAGGCCGCCGAGCCGAGGCCCCGCCCCTCCAGCACCCCGCCTCCTTCACGCCTGCCCCCGGCGCTCCTCGTCGCCCTTCATCCCCTTCCGATGCATGTTCGTGTTTTCCTACGTGCCAGATCCAAGCAACCCAGAGGCCATGGCCTCCCCCATCTGGCCTTCATTCGGCCCCGGTAGTCGTTCGCTGCGGTGGTTCGTTCGTTTGTCCGTGCCCCCCGCCAGGCGCCGCCGCCGCGTTCTGCGAGCGGGCGCTGTCGCCTCGACGTCGTCGTCATCGTCATCGTCGTCGTCGTCGTCGTCGTCGTTTTCATTCGTTATCTCGTTATCTCGTTCCTTCGCTCGTTCGTTCTTTCGCTCCTTCGTTCCTTCGTTCGGTCGTTCGGTCGTTCGTTCGTCCCCCCCGCCGCTTGTGGTTGGGGTTGGGCCCGCTTCCGCGACCCCCGCCCCGCAGGAGCCGTGGGCCGCCGCCCCGCCGCGCATGGCCGGGGCGGCGCTCCCCGCGGGCCGCGGCGAGGCCTCCGCGCTGCAGCCGCAGCGGCTTGGGCGTCGAGCGGCGGCGGCGAGGGGGAAGATCAAGCAGCCTGCTCCTCCCTCCCTCCTCCTCCTCTTCCCTTCCCCCTCCTCCTCCCTTCCTCCTCCTCCTCCTCCTC